>CAUYTI010103583.1:0-29733 GCA_963575145.1 Galago senegalensis | reverse complement strand
GTAGCAATTGAGCAATTTTTTGTCCAGCCAAAATTTGAGTTGGTTGCTTTACTGATATCATGATCTGTATTTCCTCTAAGCAATTATCATCAATAACACCTGTGTGAATGAACATTCCTTGAGATACTAATTCATTTTTCCAAAGCAACAATCCCACAGTACCTGGGAGCAGAGGACCGCACACTCCTGTTTTCAATTCTTTTGCTCCCATACTGGCAAGCAAAAGAATATTATCATAAGCCAGTAAGTCCAAAGCAATACTGCCTGGAGTGGTGTGTAACAGAGACTAAACAGAATGAAGTTGCTGGTGAATGAGAATGTTCTTTGGCCCAGGTTTACCTGAGGGCCCTGAGTGGGGCCCACCTACTTGTTTCCCGGCGGCAAAGCTGTTCCTTTTTTATCAAACTGGGAGCCACACTCACTTGGCCAGTGAGGTCCTTTCTTACACCTGGGACATAACCCAGGGGGTTTCCATTTGTTATAAGTCTTTTGGTCACTGTTTTTACCATAGATTTTTCCTTTCCAACACTCTTTTTTCTTATGTCCCACTTTTTCGCAATTATGACATTTAAACTGGTACGAACTGACCCCTTCTTTTAAAGCAGTACGAAGTAGATTAGCCTTATAGGATTCCGTTCCTATTTCAGCACATGCCCGTATATACTCCTCTAAGGGAGTGTTTTGTGCTCTTAAAGGTCTCAGGGCCTTTTGACACTCCGAGTTGGAATTTTCAAACGCTAAAGTTTGGAAAAGCATGTCTCTGAGCTCTGGCTAGGCAACAGCCTTATCGACTGCAGTCTTTAATCAGGCTAGAAAGTCAGTATAAGGTTAATTCCCTGACTGCCTTATCTTAATAAAAGATTTAGAGACATCTCCAGGAGCCTGAACCTTTTCCCAGGCCCTAAGACAACACAGTCTTGTCTGGACTATGGCTATGGCATTGTATTGAAGCTGATTGGGAATCCCCAGCCACTGACCAGACCCAGTGAGCTGTTCTGATGTTAATTGAGATTCCTCTCTGTTAGTTTTGGTGACTCATTAGGTCAGCCTCCTCCTTCTACCAGGTTTTGAACTGTAAGTACTGTCCAGATTCAAGAACAGTTCTGGCTATCATATCCCAGTCATAGGGAATGAGCCGCTGTTCCTGTGCAAGCCCCTGTAACAGACCTCTGGAAAAAGGGGACTGCATACCATATTGTGCTATGGCCTGTTTCAAATCTTTCAGGACCATAAAGGTGATCATATAGTGATCAAAACTCTGGCCCCCTTGAGGGTGTTGTGGATCAGGAGGAATTTCAGTGACTGTAACCGGAAAAAGCCCTAAAGTGTTTTCCCACTCAAAGTCACCAGTATTACACCCTTCTAATACAGCCTGCATAACAGAGGTCACAGGCGGTTCATCTACATAGGGAGGTGCTGAGGGCAACACGGGGTGCTCTGAGTTAGCATTTCTGACAGTGAGACTATTTATCTGATCTTCCAGTTGTTTAATTTGTTCAGCCATAGTGGTCATAGTGGTGATTACTTGCTCGTTTGTGTCTGTATCATATACTCTTGTCTCCCAATTTTTCTTAGGTCCAATTTCCCACTGAACCTCACTATCCTTGCTTTCAGATACTGTTTGAACATCACTTTCTTCCTCAGTTTCTACTTCTCGTGACTTCTCAAACAGAAAGTTACCCATGTCTTTGCTTATTTTATCAGACACCTTACTTATTCTGAGCAAGGTTTCTTTATTTTTCTTGCAATTTTTTGGCCCAGGCTGAGTTTGAACCTGCCACCTCCGGTATATGGGGCCAGTGCCCTACTCCTTGAGCCACAGGTGCTGCCCGAGATTTCTTAATTTTTAAATTGGCCAAAGGTCCCACTTTCCCTGAGTGGAGTTTCCCTTTGGACTTTCCCCCACTGTCTGCCAAAGGCCTCACTTACGTCCGAGTGTTGATTTCTCCTTTGGTCCATGTCCCTGGTGTCCTATTGTGTCCTGCTATATCCTGCCTACTTACACCAAAATGCCACCCCCTGTCGGGCCCCTTTGGCCCTGGTCTCAGTTACCACAGGAAGGAACCAGGCAAGAGGCAGATTAGAAGTACAAGCTTGTGGGAGACGGGCTAGCCCTTACTTTCAGGGTAGCCTTGAGCAACCTCCGCACCAGCCTTTTATTGAGACAGAATAATACAGGTGAGGGGAGTAATTAATAATGACTATGTGCTGAAGGCATGGACTTCTTTCTCCATAAGGAGCTCCTGTGGACAAGTCACCCAAGAGTCCACCCCCAGCTGTGAATCATCTTGCTTAGAGGTCATCTGTTTCTTGGCATCCTCTATAGCCATTACACATTTTTCTATTGAATTGTTAGTTCTTCCTCGTAATGACTTTAAGGAACTCTTTTTCTTTTTTTTTTTTTTTTTGAGACAGAGTTTCACCTTATCGCCCTCACTAGAGTGCCTTGACATCATGGCTCACAGCAACCTCCAACTCCTGGGCTTAGGTGATTGTCTTGCATCAGCCTCCCCAGTAGCTGAGACTACAGGGGACCACCACAATGCCCAGCTATTTTTTGTTGCAGTTTGGCTGGGGCTGGGTTTGAACCTGCCACCTTCCGTATATGGGGCCAGCACACTACCCACTGAGCCACAGGCGCCGCCCAAGGAACTCTTTACAAATAAGGGATATTAACCCTTTGTCTTGAGTATGAGTTGTGACTATGTTCCCGGTTTGTGAAATTTGTCCAGCCTGCTGTGTGTATCTTTAGCTCATTCATATTCATTGCTGGGTAGTAGTCAGTTGTATCATTATAACCACATTTTTTTTTTTTATCAGTTTTACTGTTGCTGGACATCTGGATGCTTCCTAGTTTGGGGATGTTACAAACAGTGCTGCTGTGGAGATTGGTGCATGTGTGTCCTTAGCCTCCTTCCTTGCCTGGCCTGCTTCCTCTACTCCTCTGCTGGTCTACCCAGGAGCACATCCTTAGGAAGTCATTTACACATGAATTTCCATCTCAAGGAATCAAACCTAAGCTAGACAATGATGCCTTTGGTCATGTTGAGGGCTCCAGTGTGGGCACAGTGGAGAGGCTTCAACTCCTCACTCTGTGAATGACCAAATGGAGACACCATGGGTGCTGATGGCAACAGGAGGACACCTCTCCAGGACTGAGTTCCCTGATCCTCCTGTGAGATGAGCCAGGGTCCTTTTCAAAATACCTTTGCTCATGGTGGGAAGATTGGGAGAGAACAGAGTGAGCAGACAGAGCCATCTTGAAGCAGGAGTGTAACTGGAGATTCTAAAAGAGTGTGGAACCTGGGGCATGGGAAGTTATGATAACCCAAGTCCCAACCATGGCAAGAGAAACAGTTCTGAAGGTGAGAGGTGAGACAATGCCAAATGTGCAGCCCAACAGGGCCTGGCTGACAGCTGTGAGGTGGCCCGAGCCCAAAACAAGCTGGGGGCCAGGAAAGCCAGAGCGGCCCCTAGAGCAGGGTTTTGCAACCTTTTTTTTTTATCTTACAGCACACTTAAATTATGTGTATCAAAAAAAAAAAAAAAAGAATATACTTACTGTGCTTCGAACTTCTTTCAAATGAAATTTAATTAATGACCTTTAAAAATTTTGGCATCACACCTAAGATCCTTTCATGGCACACCAGTATTCCACGGCACACTGGGTGAAAATCACTGTCCTACTGCAGACCTTCTGCGAAGCCTTTTCACTGCCCAAAGCACGACTGAGCACAGGGGTGTGGGCACAGGATGAGGAGCCGGTGGGGCCCCTCAAGGAGCTACTCTGGCAAGAATACGGTGAACTGGAGAACTCCTGCTGACAGTGCAGGCCTCAGCCTCATGTCTTCTCTATCCCGGACTATCCCTTACCCCAAACCAGGTTACCAACCCTTGTATCGTGTTTCACAAAGTGTTATAGTGGCCCCTTTCCTTATCGCTTTTGCCCAGATCCTGAGCTCCATAAGGCCTGGGAATAGGCGTCTTATTCACTTCCCGGTGCAGGGCCTGGCACAGTCAGTGCTGATAAAATGAGGGGGACATATAGCCTAAGAGCCATGTGAAGATTGGCGTTATCCTTGTGAAGGTGTCACCTTGCAAACCCAGATGAGCTGTTTCCAAGAGCATCAGAGGAATTTTCTGCTTAAGTCTCTGGGCAACTATTTACATTCTGAGTTTGCACAGGAGGAGATGGGGCCATTGAATCAAAGTTGCAGAAGGATCCTAGAATGCCCCTGGGTGGCTCGGTGTTCACACTAGATCACACTAAGAGAAAGATGATTTATCAAGTGGTTTATTGGTGTCAGTCTCTAGAGGGGCATCAGGAAGGCCCACGAAGACATCAGGTGGGCACCTGAAGATGACAGGCTGAAGCTTGGGTGCACCAGGAAGGGTCACATATATGAAAGGGGAGCCCCAAAGTCAAGGTTCCAGCCACAATAGCCTGGTTCCTTTAGAGGGGAATGTGTTGTCCCTGGGTAAAGTGAAGGGGATGCTTAGAAAACCAGATGATCAGGCAGAATCTAGAAGACATCTGGGCACTCACAGAAGAAGGTGAGGAGTTTTAACTTTGTTACTGAAGTATAATACGTCTTTAGAAAAGCAAGACTCTTCATGAGTTCACAAAGTGAACACACCCGCATAACTGGCACCAGACCAGGAAACAGCACATTCCCAGTCCCCTGACCACCCCTTTATGGTCCCTTCCACTCTCCCTCACAGGTAATAACTATTTAGATCTCTATCACCATTGATTAGCTTTGCCTATTCTTGAACTTCACAAAAATGGAATCTCACAAGCTGTGCTTTCAGCATCTGGCTCCTTTCTCTGGACACTGTTGGAGAACATCACCCATCGTGCTGCTCAGGCCACTACCTTATGATATCCCACTGTGTGAACATGACAGTGGATTCAGCCATTCTGTTGTTGATGGTTTGTTTCCAGTTTGGAGCTGTTATGAATAGCCTTGCTGCAAATATACTCATGGTGGACATAGCCCTCGTTCTTCTTGAGACACCCAGGGGTTAAATTTCAGGGTCACAGGTAATTTAAATTTAATAGATATGGTTAGTTTTCCAAGTTGTTGTACACACTGTTTAATTCCATTTATATAAAGTTCAAAAATAGGCAAACCAAATCTATGATGTTAGAAGTCAAGACAGTGGTTATGCTTGAGTAGGAGGTGGGAGGGGAACTCTGGGGTGCAGTAATGGTCTCTTTCTTTCCTCTTCCTTCCTCCCTCCCTCCCTCCCTCTATTCCTTCCTTCTTTCTTCTTTCTTTCTTTTCTTTTTTTTTTTCTTGACAGAGTGTCACTCTGTCACTCTGGGTAGAGTGTAGTGGTTCACCACAACCTCAAACTCCTGGGCTCAAGCTATCCTCTTGCTTCAGTCTCCCAGTAGCTGGGACTATAGGAGCCTGCCACAACACCTAGCTAGTTTTTCTATTTTTAGTAGAGACAGAGTCTCACTCTTGCTCAGGCTGGTCTCCATCTGAGCTCAAGCAATCTGCCTGCCTCAGCTTCCCAGAGAGTTAGGATTATAGGCATGAGCCACTGTGCCCAGCCTGTTTCTTGATCTAGGTGCTCATTTACATGGGTGTTTATGTTTGAACTATACCCTTATAATAAGATACACTTTTCTTTATGTGTGTTACACATCAATCAAAAGTTTATTTAAAAGTCTTAAGGCGGCTTCAGACCACTTGGAGTAGACATGACTATAGCCCCTCTGCAAACTCTCCAATCCCAGATGGACATGTGTCCCCTTGAAGATACACAGAAGACTCCCAAGGCAAATGTTCCCAAATTCCCCAGCAGCCACCCCTTTCTGTGGCTACCTGTGGTCCTGCTCAGATAGCTCCAAACACCTGGCTGCATTTGGCTGCTCTCTCCCTGTCCCCCCTCTGGATTTAACCCCTGCTTTCCCTTCTGCTCACCAAGAATGGACAAAGTGCTTACTGAGTGCTGACCTACTGCATGCCAAGCACTGTGCTGGTCACTGCAGGTGGCAGAGGTGAGCAGCACTCAAGCCTCAGGGAGCAGGAAGACACACAATCACTTTAGCAGAAGGTAAACACCGTGCAGTTGCACCCCCCGGCCACCTCCTGCAGATGGTCTCTGAGAATAAACCTGAGTAATGTTTGAATCCTCTGTGCTCTGGCCCAGCAGTTTGGGTCCCAAGAAAGAGACTCAAACCTGTTGTGTCACAGAAAGGAAGTTTTTTGGGAGAGCATGCTGCACAGGCTCCCAGGAGGGCTGTGGCAGTTGGGCTCAGAAAGGAAGGGGGCCTGGACAAGAGAGAGGGTACACAAAGCTCATCTGCCCTCTGATTTCTTCCCAATCTGTTGTCTCCTCTGCCAACTCCCCACTACTCTGTTTCTCACCACAAACCCTACCATGGTGGGCTCTCTAATCCTCCTGCCATCGGCCACCATGCTACAAGAGAGTGACCAGCCTGCTCAAGAACGGATCCTCTCAGTCCCTGATTTCTTGAGAGCTCTTTATTCCTTCTTGGTAATGCTCATCCTCTTCAGCAGCCCCTGGCACATGGGACTCCAGGAAAAGGATAAGAGCTCACTCGGTCATGGAGACGGAAGCCCCTGGAGCAGAAACAAGGATGCTGACGACATCCATGCCTGCTCACCATGCTTGGAAGAGTTGGAAAGGCAGTGTTCAGCCCTGGAGGTGGGGGTAGTGGGAAAGGGGGCACCTCTTCCTCCAGGGGCTGGTGCAGGGATGTCTATTCAGGCAGCCTCACTGCCTGCCCCAGCTCTCCCAAGGGACCACCACCTTTTCTTCATTTCCTCAGTAGTACTTTGTGAAAGGGACATCCCTTCCAGGAAGCCCACAGCCAGAATGTCAAGGGGCATGCTCCAGCCTTCAGCAGACAAGCGCTGAGACTGAACACGGCCTGCTGGTGGCATTGACACCAGTGTCTTAAGTCCCAGGCATAAGTCTACAGTTGGAAGTCCTTTGGAAATAGAATTTCCAAATGTGCTCTAAGTGCAGAATAAAAACTACATTTCCCAGCCTCCCTTGCAGCACAGAGTGGCCACGAGGGTAAACTGAGCCAATGGAAATAACATGTACAATTCCTGGGTTGTGTCCCCAGTGGGAGTGGGAGTGCTTTCTACTTCCACTCTTCCCTCTGCTGGCTGGAGTGAACGTGAACAGTGGGGCCATGACCCTCACATTTTAGGATAGAGAAATAAGACAAAAGGGTCTCAACAACTCAAACCACTGTAACATAGCCAGACTGGTATGGGAGAGAAAAATAAAATTCTATCACATATTTGGTCTCTTTTTAGAGCAGCCTGACTTATATTTTGCCTAATATGGGGGCCTCGGCGGGCCTGAGGACACAGAATGCTCCTCTTCTATTTGAATCCATCCAGAAAGTCCAGGGGGAGCTTTGCGGGGAGAGACATGAAGGGGCAGGGCCCCCTTTGGAGAGGAGGAGGAGAGGCAGGAAAGAGCGAGAGAAATGGATGATGAGACCGACTTGCTTCTCTTCAGAGTGCCCGAGAGTCAACACCCTCCTGGATAGGAGTGTATCCCCACTCTCACTACCCATCTTCCTGGGGGCAAGAGGCTTGGGAGCCAATCATAAAAAGTCAGATGTCACAGAGCTGTTTTCCCAGAGGCAGGCAGAACTCAGAGCTGCCTTACTCATGTTCCGTGGGCTGGGTCATCATAGATGTGGCGACCTCCTCCTCCTGAGATCAGCTCAGGGGTGACGCACAGGACAAGGTCTCACAGGTGGCTGCATCAGGGTCAATGAGCTTCGCACAGAGAAAACCCTGGTCACAGGGGGGACTCAGAGAGCAAAGGCAGCCCCTCGGCCTCCAGCCTTAGGTAGGACTTCAGCGGGATTGGTGGGAGTATGCAAGGCTGGAAGTGTGACTTGGAGCTCTGCCCACCGGGTGGACATCTGCAGAGAGGCTCATCATGGAGGAAGAGAAACAGACTTTTATGCCTGCCCAGGTGATGTGCCAGCTCAGGCATGGGGAAGAGGCCTCAGAACAAAGGTGGAGGAATCAGAAACTAGTCTTGGAAGTGGAGGCGGTGCTGCTAAGGGTTCAGAAAGTCTGCCTTAGCCCCTCACCAGCCACCTAGGAAACATGGTCTGTGCTCTGCCCCAAGAAGCAGAGGGCTCTCCCTGTCTCTAGTGGGGGTACTGGTGCCCTGTATGCTCTTTCCAGCTAACCCTTGTCCCAGACACCATCCTATAAAAGAGAGCAGTCTCCAGATGACAGCCTGGCATGTGGGTTAGATGGGGATTAGGTCTGCATGTGCTCACATATGTTGAATGGATACCTGTGTGGTCTCTTTCTGAGAAGACATCTCCACTGAATTCTCGCCCATGCCCAGATTGTGAAAACGTCTCCTTCTGCAAGGGTGAGAGTGGACTCAGAGAGTCTCTCCCATCCCTACCACCTGCCCCATTCCCTCCTCGCCCAGGCTGGCCCCAGACTGCTCACTGTCTAGAGCACAGGAGAGTGGGATACTTTCTTTTCCTTCCACCCTAATCTTTTCTTCAGCAAAGACAGGGCAGAGAGAAGGGAAGGAGAGAACTACAGCAAGGTGGATTTAGCGGGAAGTGGAGAGAAATTGGGGAGAAAGGGTAGGACAAGGTGGCCTGTCCCAGGCCCCAGCTCTGGACCTACCTCCAGGTGTAGCAGGCCCCCAGGCCCAGCAGTAGGACCAGGAAGCCAGCCAGCAGTCCCAGGCCCCAGAGCAGCTGATGCAGCAGACGCAGGCGGTGCAAGGCTGGAATGCAGAGGTGGGCTTAGGGGCAGCCGTGGCTCCTGGCCCAATGTGCCTTCCCAGGGTGACCCACGCAGGCTGAAACTTTATCTGTGAAGTCACCCCCTCCATGCCAAGTGGCTCCATGAAATCAGTGGACAGACAAGCTGCACTGCAGCCAAAGGGACTCAGGGAAGGAAGCCTCTGGGCCCAAGAGCTGGGCCTTCACCCAGAATGGCCGAGGGAATGGAACCTCCTTCCCTCACCTGTGGTCCCAAAGTAGGTGGAGGCCGAGGCAGAGCCCAGGGCATTGGAGGCAGAACACACGTATTCCCCCTGGTCACTAGGCCTCAGCTCTGTGATGTCCAATCTCAGGGCATTGGGGGAGGCAAAGACTTGGATGCGGTGCTCTGCAGGAGCACCCTGGGGCTGGCTGGAGGCCACCAGCCGACTGCCAAGGTAGAGGGTCAGGCTGGCAAGAGGCTCGCTGTCAACCCGGCAGTCCAGGATGCCCTGGAGGCCTCCATCAGGCTCCACAAAGACCGTCATGGTGGGTGTCTCTGGAGGGTCTACGGGGAGGAAAGGAGTGCAGTGATGCCAGAAAAACCACCACAACCCCCTCCCTCATGGTCCCACACATAGTGACTTTGCTGCTCATCCCATTAAGAGGTAGAACCCATTTCCTCACTCCTTGAATCTGTGACTCACTTTGACCAACTGAAAAAAGAAGTGACATTTTAAGACTTCAGAGCTAGACCTCAAGAGACATTACAGCTTCTGCTCTGCTCCTGGGATGCAGCTACGTGGGAAGCCCAGGCCAGCCAGTTGGGCATATGTGGCCCAACCACCAGCCACCAGGGTGAAGCCCTCTGAGACCATCTGGCCTCAGTTGAGCCACTGGATAATTGCGACCACATGAGGTGAGACTAGCAGAATTGTCCAGCTGAGCCCAGCCCACATTCTGACACACAAAATTAGAAGCATATGATCTGGCTATTGTTTGAGGTCCTAAGTTTTAGGGTGGCTTATTATCTAGTAATAGCTGACTGATACAGAGTGGGTTCTGGTAAAGATTGAAGTGGGGGATTAAGACTATGCTACTGTGCTAGGCACTCTGCTTGCTTTTTTTTTTTTTTAAATTTTGGAAACAAGGTCTTGTTCTGTTGCCCAGGGTGGAGTACAGTGGTAAGATTATAGCTCATTGCCACCTCTAATACCTGGGCTCAAGCCTTCCTTCTTCCTTAGCCACCCAAGTAGGTAAGACACAGGTGTGCACAACCATGACTGGCTAATTTTTAAAATTTTTTGTAGAGACAGGGTCTTGCTATGTTGCCCAGGCTGGTCTCAAACTTGTGGCCTAAAGCAATCTACCTGTTGCTGTATGAGCCACCTCATACCTCTAATCCCTGCACTTTGGGAAGCTGAGACAGGAAGATTGCTTTAGGCCACTAGTGTGTTTAGGTCAGGCATGGTGTATTACTTATACTCCTCAAAAGATAAGAGGATTGATGTAGTTCCCATTTTACAGATGAAGAAACAAATGAAGAAACCAAAGCACAAATGTACAAGTCACATAACCAGCCAGTGAGAGTGTCAAGATCCCAACTCAGGGCTTCACACCTGTGAAGCCCTCATTTTTTGCACACAGAAGAGGAAGAAAACCTGAGATGGGCATGTGCGATGTGGGGAGACTGAGGCAGAAGGGTTTCACACTTACAGAGCACACGGAGCACAACTGGAGCAGAGGTGGCAGCCCCGGTGGGGAGCTTAGCCTTGCAGTGGTACACCCCAGCTTGGGCACGGGCCACCTGGGGGAAGGTGAGAGTGGGCATAGGTTCCACATGTAGTCGCCGGCCATTCAAGAACCATGCAAAGGTGGAATTGCCCATGGGCCCGGGGCCACCAGGAAGGCTGCAGCTCAGGTTTAGTGCTGTGCCCTCAGGCACGTCCAGGCCTGGCTCAGCCACCACATGTACACCTGTGGGTGAAGGATGGGATGTGGTTAAGGATCTGCAGGCCTAGGGGCTGGAGCTTCTGGGCGGGACCTCTGAGAGGCCCTGAACATGTGGGAGGGTCTCCATCTGACTTGGGATCTGATCCTCCCAAGGTGGAGCTGTGGGTCCTCACAGACTGACCCTAAGGATGGGGCTGTCTCTCATTCTTGCATTGGTGGCTCCCAGGACAGAGCCGTGGCTCCCTGTACACCAGGATTTCTGATGGATATGGCTGTGTCTTGCCTATAGACTGGACTCACCCAAGGTGGGGCTGCATCTCTTCCCTCAGACTGGGCTCCCTGAGGGTAGCGCTGTTTCTCTCCCCATCCTAGGCTTCCCCAGGGAAGGATTGTGTCCCCACTCCCAGATGTGAGGGCAGAGCTATTTCTCCCCTCCACCCAAGCTCCCCTTGGACATTCCAACACCTCCTGTGGCCCATAGGAAGAGCCCAAGGGCAAGTCTGCCTCAGCCCCTCAGGCTAGGCAACCCACTCCAGTGGTAACTCGCTGCCTCCATCAGATTAGGATTCACAAGGCAGGGCTATCTCAGTCCAGGCAGCCCCCTCTCGTGGGAGTCCTAACCCCTCACATGGGCTCCGGCAGGCAGCACCTGAACCCCAAACCAGAGCCAGCTCTTCCTCCCCTCTCCTGCTCACCTTGCACCTGTAGCTGCCTGCTGGTGCTGACCGAGCCCAGTGAATTTTGGGCGGTGCAGACATAGGTGTCATCACCACCCGTGGGCATGTTTTGCACCTGCAGCTGCAGGGCATTTCGGGCCACCTGCACATGGCCCATCCTGGATGCAGAGCTGTGGACCCCACTGCTAGTGGCCAGCACCTTGCCATTTTGAGACAGGCTCAGTTCAGCAGGTGGCTCGCTGTCCACAGTGCACTGTACCACGGCCATGGGCCTGGCTCTTGAGTCCAGGAAGGAAGACAGGACAGCATCCTGAGGAGCATCTAGAGGCAAGGCAGGGCACAGATGAGGGCCTTGGCCAGGCACCTGTGCTATCCACCTCTCTGAAGCCTCTGGACAAACGGTAACTTCTAGAAGTGATACTCGCTCAGGAGTCATGTGGACAGTGTCCAGGCAGGGTGCATAGCACTGTGGGTCTCTTTCTTCAACGTCTGTGTCCTTCTTTCCACATATACCTATTCGGGGCCCACAGCAGCCTGGTGCTTGCCTCCACCCCAAGGCCTAGAAGCACCCCCCACCCTCCTCACCCCAGGCAGCAGACAAGGACCCCCTGCTCACAGAGAATTTGCAGGGCAGCAGGCCGGGAACTGCGGGTGCCCTGGGTATCCCGAACCTGGCAGGAATAGGCGCCTGCATGAGCCCGCATGGCTGCTGGGAATGACAGTGAGGCAGTGGGCCCCTCTTGAAGCCAGTGGCCATTGTGGTACCAGGCATAGAGGATGGGAGGGCGGGAAGCAGGGTCTTCACAGGTCATTGTGATAGCAGCCCCCTCAGGCACAGTAGCTGATGGAGCCAGGGTCACTCGCACACCTGTGCCAAGGAGACTAGGATCAGCTAGGTCCCACTGGACACCACGGCTGGTTCCTAACCCTGTGGGGCTGGCCTGGGCCCAGCCTCACCTTCCAGCCGCAGCTCCACTGATGTGTTGGCCTGGCCCAGAGGGTTGTGGGCAGAACAGCTGTAGAGACCCTCGTCACTGGGCTGTGGTTCCCGCAGCTCCAGGCGCAGGGTGTTGGGGACAGAGGCTGTAGATGAGGAGGCCAGGAGGCGGCCACCATGGCTAAGGGCCAGCTGGGCAGGTGGGCGGCTGTCCACAGTGCACAGTACCAGGGCCAGCTGCCCACCACGGCTCTCCAGGAGGTAGGTCAGGCGCAGGCTACGGGGTGCGTCTGCAGGGGTGTGAGAGGCAAAGAGCCCAGAGATGGCCACCTTGAGAAAGATAGTCTGCAGGTGGCATTCGAACCCAGGAGGGCCCAAGCTCCCCACCCTGGGCCCCCAGTTACTCAATCTGGGGCACTGCTTCTCTGCCCAGAAAGGACTTTTTCCCAGTATCCCCCATTCTAATGCCCCTCATCTAATGCACCACTGACAAGCTGAGGACTGAGTTCCTGGCTGGCCACATATGGGGATCTGGCCATGCTCTGATTCCTGTGGGCTGCTGTCATTGTCCCATCTGCTTCCGACCAGACTCACAAAGCACATCCAGGGTGACAGGTCTGGAGAGGTGGGGTGTCTGGCCAGGGGCCCCCACACCACAGCGATAGGAGGCGGCATCCATGACTGTGACATTGGGCAGGAGGATGGAGCGGGCACCTAGGCGCTGCTGCCCATCCTGGTACCATGTGTAGGTGAGCTGGGCCAGGCGGGTACTCCACACAAGGCAAGTCAGATTCACCAGCTGCCCTTCCTGCACAGTCGTGCTGGGCCACACCTGCACGCTCACAGCTGGGGAGAAATAGGGCATCAACAAGGAACTTGAGACTGTGCAAAGCAGTGCCCGTCCCCATGAGGCACGTTGCCCCTTGTGCTGGAGTCTCTTGGCCTCCATGAGCCTCAGGTGGCTTGCCTGAAAATGGGGCTGAGGGGTCATGCTTGGGAAGCAGATAGTTATCTAGCCGTCCAGGTAGAGCTCTGCAGGGCCCTGGAGCACACAGAGCCCCTTTCTGACCCTGGAGGCAGCAAGTGGGGAGAACACAGAACCCCTCACCCTGCTCTGCTATGGTTTCTTTTTGAGAGACTCCCTTTCTGTTTTGCTTTACCACTGGGCATCCATATAAAATTCTGTGTTTAAAAAAAGTCCTGCCATGAAACCCAGGTCTGGAGACTGCTGCCTTTGTAGCTGGAACTATAGGTGCCTGCCACCATGCTCAGCTAATTTTTCTATTTTTAGTAGAGACGGGGCCTTGCTCTTCGTCAGGCTCATCTTGAACTCGCCTGAGATCAAGGGATCCTCTTGCCTTGGCCTCCCAGAGTGCTGGGATTATAGGTGTGAGTCACCTCACCCAGCCCTCCACCCCTCTCTAGGATTACAGGTATCACACACACACACACACACACACACACACACACACTCACCCTGGGCATTGAAGTTGGCTGAGGCTGAGGCCTGGCCCAGGGTGTTGGTAGCCTCACAGGTGTAGATGCCCTCATCCTCCAGCACTGCCTTGTGGATCTCCAGGCGCAGAGTGTTGGGGGCCACAGCCACCCGTAGCCGGGGAGAATTGCCTGCAAGTTCTCCCATACTTTGTAGGGTGGAGGCCACAAGGTGGTCCTCATGGATCAGCCGCAGCTGGGCTGGAGGGTCACTGTCCACATGGCACAGGAGAAGGCCCAGGCGCCCCGGGCCTGTGTCCATCAGGGTGGTAAGTGTGGCCCTGCGTGGGGTATCTGCACAAGGCAGGGAGTGGTCAGGGCCTAGCCAGGGGTTCTCTCATCCAGGGCTCTGTCACAGAGCCGCATTCCCTCCCCCATACGTGGACCAGATAAAGCCCTTACAGGACACATGGAGGCTGATGGGGGCAGCCAGGTTTGTGGTGGCTGAGCCTGGGGCCTGGGCTTGGCAATGGTAGGCCCCAGCTTGTGCCAGAGTTATGGCTGCAAAACGCAGTGTGGCTGAATTCGACTCCTGGAGGGGCTGGCCATCCTGATACCAGTGGTATGAGGTGCCCTCAGGAACTCCTGTGGGTACCTGGCAGCTCAGGACCACGGCCTGGCCCTCCTGGAGCTCAGGTGATGGGGACACCTGGACCCAGGCTCCTGTAGGGGAAACCAAGAGCAGGTGAAGGCCCTCCACCATGCCTCCACAGCACAACCCAACCCTGTGCCTCCCCTCTAGACTGGGGCCCCCATTAGCTCTGTGCCTGGGCCTTTCCTGCTCCCCACCTGCCACACAGTCTCCATCGTGGTGTTCACCACCAACCACTTAGCTGGACAGTTCTGCTCTTTGTCATATCTCACCTACCAGAGCATGAGCTTTGTGGGGATTGTGTGACCTCTAACCCCAGTGCCAGGCACTGCACCTGCGTATGTTATTTCTTAAGAAAAGAACTGAAAAGAGCAGGATTTGGGTTATGCCCAGGGCCATTGTCCTGACCAGGAGCTGTACCCAGCATGGGTGGCCAAGGGCTCGGAAGAGAAGGTCAGCAGCTGTGTGATCTTGAGTGTTCTCCAGGCCCCTCCAGCCCAGCTCTACACCCAAACTCAGGCCACCAGAGACCAGGAACTGGGGACTGGACATTGGGGCAGCTCCTTGGCAGCCCTGAGTCTGAAGCAGGAAGGGCCCTGGGTAGGGGAAGTGAGGTAGAGAGACAGCTGGAGTGGTCAGTGACAGCACAGGCAGCCTCCAGGGCATTAAGGACTACCACATCTTCAGAGGATTGACACTCACCTCGAACTTTGAAGAACAGTGAGGTGTTGGCTGATCCAAGAACATTCGTAGCTTCACAGCGATAGTTGCCAGAGTCCCCAAGGCTCAGTTCCCGGACCTCTACCTGCAGGGAGTTGGCCATGGCCTTGGCCTGGAGACGGCTGTGAGATGGGAGCTGGGGGCCCAGGCTGGTGGCCAGGAGGTGCTCCCCATGGAACAGGGACAGCTGGGCCAGGGGGCGACTGTCCACGGTGCAGACAAACACAACCATGTGGCCCTGGTCCACGTCTAGGAGGGCTGACAGCTTTGGAGGGTCTGGAGGATCTGCAGGAACAGGAGGATCTCAGGCCATTCCTGACCACATTCCAGCTGCCATACTGTGTCCCTCTCTCCCTGCCTACCCTGGCCCACTCCCAGCCCATGCTCTTGTCCTTCCCTCACCTCCCGGCCACTCCTCCACCCTCCAAGTTCCCAGGCTGCCCTTGCCAGTCACACACAGAGTACACGCAGGATGACAGGAGCAGAAAGCTGGGCACCAGGCTCAGAGAGCACTTGGCAGGCATAGAGGGCAGCATCGGTTCTGGCCACAGGTAGCAGCCTCACAGTCTCCAGGGGGCCTTGGGCCCACAGCACCCCATTCCGGAACCAGGAGAAGTTGGTGGGGCTGCCGGTGGCTTCCTGGGTCACATTGCAAGTCAGGTTGGCCTCTGTGCCCTCCCGCAGCGTGTCTGATGGTGAGGCAACCAGGACTGTGGCTGAAAATCAGACAGCACAGGCTCACTCCCACCCCAGAAGCCAGTGCCCAGCCTCCTCTGGGATACCCACAGAGGGGAGGGAGCAAATGCACTCACAGGGCAGACTGTGAGAAGGCACAGAGGAAGATGGGGGTGCTAGACAAAGGGGGTACAGTAAGGAGGAGGCTGAGACAACCCAACTGGCCCAGCAGAAGCTGTCCTCAGAGGTCAGCTCTGTATGCCCAGGCCTTGCCCCTGCTCAAAAACCAAATGTGAGAAGGAGCAGCTTTGGGTTCCTACACTATGGACAGGGCAGTAGGCTCCCTGGGTCTCCACTCCTGCCTGGAGGGCAGCTGTGCCTCCTCCTACTGCTGGAAAGAGATGTTTTTGCCTGACTGGACCCTCCCTGGGGCAGAGGAAGAGTCCAGAGTTCCAGCCAGTTTGGCTGTCTCAGCCTCCTCTTTACTGCACCCCCTCTGTCTAGCACCCCTATCTTCCTCTGGGCCTTCCCATAGTCTTCCCTGTGAGTTCATTGGCTCCAGCCCCCAAGCCACCCATTCCCCACCCTGAATCACCCTGGGCATTGAAGGTGGCCGAGGCAGAGGCATTGCCCAGGGTATTGCTGGCCTCACAGAGGTACACGCCCTCATCCTCCAGCACTGGGTCTTGAATCTCCACACGCAGCAAGTTGGGGGCTTTGGTGATCTTCATGCGTGGGACACAGCCTCCACAGGTGCTGCAGCCACCCCCCAGTGGCAGGGAAGTGGCCACAACACGGTCCTTATGGAGCAGCTGCAGCTGGGCTGGGGGGTCACTGTTCACACGGCACAAGAGGAGGCCTCGCCGCCCAGCAGCATCAGGGTCCAGCCGGGCGGTGAGTGTGGGCTGGCGAGGGGGATCTGTGGGGAAGAAGAGCACAGGGACTCATCCCACAGCCACTGCCAGGGCCCACAGGCAAGAAGACTCCCAGAACACTCTGGACAAGGTAGAGCTGTGCATTGCACAAGAACAGATGGGCCAGAGAGGGGAGAATTTAGCTAAGCTGTGCCCTGGTGCTGACTGAGTCTTCCCAGAAGAAGGAGCTCTAATTTCTAGCTGGGACAAAGGCGCTATATGGGCTGCTGCCTTTGTGCAGCAGTCCCCAAGGTCCTGCTCTTTGCTCCCACCCTGCTCCCATCAACATTGAGCCTCTCCAGATCCCTCCTGCCTCCAAGCCAATTCCTGAGACACCAGAAAATACCTAAAATGGCTTCTTCCTAGAGGCTTCCAGAGACAGATGCCTGAAACAGAGCCATCTGCCAAAGATCCCCACGTGACCTCACTCAGACACCAGAAAACGCTGGGGAGGCAGCTGCCCTTCTGGCAGCCCCAGGATGTGGCTCCGGCACAACCACGTGTCAGGGGAGACCTTCTGGAATTACTCAGGCCCTCGGGCTAATATGGAACATCCATCCTCAACAGGATGTGTCTACGGGAGCCCACGAGGGAGCAGCCTGTGGGCCGTGTGCACATACATAGGAGTATGGTGTCCCTGTGCCCACCAGAGGACACAATTTGAATGTGGTGTCCAGGGTGGGTTTGAGGCAGGGGCAAAGAATCCCAAAGAGCTAGTATTGGCATGTGGGATGCAGAGAAGCAGAGAAGGCCCTAGCCTAGTTCCCAACTTCAGCCCTGAGTGGAGAGGCCCACAGTGGCCAGGCTTGTGACCACTCTCCTAAGGTAGACCCAGGGCAGGACAGGGTTGGGAGGGCCTGGAGGAGGTGGGAGTGGCTGATCGGCCCCTATAGGCTGACCCTCCTCATAGCAGGCAGGGGCCACAAGGCTGCTTACAGAGCACAGTGAGGATGGCAGGTGACGAGGGGCCGCTGGTGCTATGGCCATCCGAGGCCCGGCAGTGGTATGAGCCAGCATCAGTGCTGGAGGCTGCAGGGAGCAGGAGGCTGCTGCTGGGCCCCTCAAGAAGTAGGGCTCCATTCAGGTACCAGGAGAAGCGAGTGTCGGGCATGGGGCTCAGGCCACTCTTGCAGTTCAGTGTCACTGCCTGCCCCTCCTCCACCTCTGCTGCTGGGCTGATAAGGAGGCGGGCCACTGGTAGGGAGGAAGAAGTTGTGAGCACCCCCAGTTTCCCATGCCATCCAAGGCGGGAAGACCTCCAGGGTTCTTTCTGCCTGCATGACTGTAGGCAGGTCTTCCTCTGGCCTTCGGGCGGATCAAGAGGCCTTGAACATCAATTCAGATCTGTTGGCAGTAGCCATCTGCCTCCCATTTGAAAGGGATTCTGAACCAGATCCCAGGCTTATGTTGAAAGTCTGGCTTGATCTGTTGTCTGTGTCTTCCCCAGCCTCAGAAGGAGGGAAGGGCAATGCATGTATCCCAAGTACGGTGACCCTACTGCTCTATTCTGCCTCCTGCCTCTGACTCCAGGCATAGAGCCTGCCTCAGCAGGTTCATAAATAAAAAATTAACAAATCCCTATGAAGGACCCTCCAAGTTTAGAGACAGACTATGTGCAAGAAGAATGATGCAAACTGCTTCGTGTTTCTCTTTTTGTCTTGACTCCCAGGAACCTCTGAGGTGTGGGTGACTGTGTAGCCCAGGTCTTTGATGTGAATGTGACCTAGCCAGCTAGTTCAGCCCCTTGGTTGAGTCCACTGGGCTTCTAGGAAGAAAGAGGCCAGAGCAGGCCTCCCCCTGGGGTTCCCTCCACTCCTCCTTGTAACCTGTGCTCATCTCACCATTGGCATGGAAGTCCAGAGTGGAGGTGGCATTTCCAAGGGAGTTGGTGGCTAAGCACTTGTACTGTCCACTGTCAGCTGGCTCCAGGTCTCGGATCTCTAGGCGCAGGGAGTTGGGAGCAGAGAAGACCCTGAAGCGTGGGCTGTAATCATTTACCCCAGAGGTGGAGGCCAGGATAACGTCCCCCTGAGACAGCACCAGTGTGGCTTGGGGCTCGCTGACCACAGAGCAGTGAAGGATGCCCACAAGCCCTGTCTGTGTCTCCAGGAAGGCAGTCAGGTCCAGGCTGAGGGGTGGGTCTGTATGGAGGCAAGAGACAAGCCTGTCACCCACAGGCAGGGGCACTCCCTGGATATCTCATTATAGCCTATGACCTCCAGCGCCCCTTTGCCCCACAGTGCCCCGGGAGAGGGGGGCGATCCCAGAAGCTTCTGAGCACCAGCTAAATATACTTTTGTCCCTGGCTGGGCTGGGCAAATCACTTTTGTCTCAGTCAAGCCTCCTTGTCACCCTGAAAATAGGATTGAGGACCCTACTTTGAAGATAAGGAAACTGGGCTCAGCGCTAGGGTGCCAGCCACATACACCAGAGCTGGCGGGTTCAAATCCAGCCTGGGCCTGCTAAACAACGATGACAACTACAACAACAAAATAGCTGGGCATTGTGGCGGGTGCCTGTAGTTCCAGCTACTCCGGAGGCTGAGGCAAGAGAATTGCCTAAGCCCAAGAGTTGGAGGTTGCTGTGAGCTGTGATGCCCCGGCACCCTACTGAGGGCGATAAAGTGAGACACCGTCTCTAAAAAAAAAAAAAAGAAAGAAAAAGAAAAGTAAGGATGGTTCAGCACCTGTAGCACAATGGTTATGGCACCAGCCACACGCACTAGGTTCAATCCACATGTTGGCGGGTTCAAACCTGGCCCTGGGTAGCTAAATGACAATGACAACTGCAACAACAACAAAGAAAATAGCCAGGCATTGTGGCGGGCACCTGTAGTCCCAACTACTTGGGAGGCTGAGGCAAGAGAATCACTTAAGCCCAAGAGTTTGAAGTCATTGTGAGCTGTGACCTCATCACACTCTACAGAGAGTGACATAGTGAGACTTTGTCTCAAAAAAAAAAAAAAAAAAAGAAAGAAAGAAAGACTGAGGAACTGTCCTAGAGTAAAGGAGACTGAAGAGACATGACAACCGAATGCAGCACGTGATCCTGGATTAGATCCTGGACCAGAAAAAAATGGCCGTAAGAGACATTATGTGCACACACTGGATCTCTTGGTAAAATGTGAATATTGACTGTGGATTGGATAATAGTCTATCCATGTTAAATTTCCTTGTTGTGATCATTGCACTGTGGTTATCTAAGAAAATAACCTTAGGACATAGACCCTGAGTAGTTTAGGGGTATAGAGGCAGCATATTTGCAACTTCAGGAATGTAAAACTGTAGGTAAGTAGAGAAATAGTAGTAGATATGTGTATGGATAGAGAGAGTGGAGATGTGTGTGTTTACACAGGGAGTAAAGATGTGTACACAGATGCACGTGTGAGTACACACATACATGCTTTTACATATATGCATATGTATATGTATCCTCGTGTGTATGTGTGCGTATAAAAATATATATAGAGAGAGTGAAAGTGAAAAAGAGAGAGAAGGATAAAGTAAATGTGTCAAAATGTTAACAAATGAGAAATCTGGGCATGGTGGCTCACACCTGTAATCCTAGCACTCTGGGAAATTAAGGCAGCAGCCTAGGAGTTTGAGGATGCTGTGAGCTAGGCTGAGGCCATGGCACTCTAGCCTGGGCAAAAACCCAAAACAACAAAAACAAATGCGATGTGTAGGTTAGAGGTATATGATCATTAACTGGGCATGGTAGCACACGCCTATAGTCCCAGCTACTGGGGAAGCTGAGCAGGAGGATCACTTGGGGCCTGGAGTTTGAGGCTGTAGTGAGTTGATAGTTGCCCTGCACTCCAGCCCAGGCAAAAGAGTGAGACCCTGTCTCAGGGGGAAAAAAGGTATATGGTGCAACGATTACAACAAGGAAAAAGGGATATCATTCTTTGTACTACTTTTGCAATGTTTCATGAGTTTGAACTTACTTCCAAATAAAAGGGGTTTTTTTTGTTTTGTTTTGTTTAAGTAGGAGGAAACCAAGGCTAGGAAAGCCAAAGCCTTGCCCAAGTATGCAGAGTTGGGATGTGAGCTCAAGTTCATCTGGCTGCAGATTCCACATCTAGGTAAAGTGGCCTTGAAGCTCCCATGCCCCAACCTTCTGCAGGGGCGCCAGTGCTTGGCCCTCTTCTCGCTGATATTCAAGACCACCCACCCTGGTCACTTACGGCTGACCACCACGCTGACAGGGCCTGAGCGCTCTCTGCCCTGGGCATTCCGCACCTCGCAGGAGTAGAAGCCTGTATCAGTCCTGGTGGCTGAGTGCAGCCTGAGGGTGTGGGAGTGGGCATCTTCCAGCAGGACCTGATTCTTGTACCAGCCATAGCTGAGATTGCTGGGTGCCTCTTTGGGTGTGCTGCAGACCAGTGTCACTGTCTGATTCTCCAGGATGGGGCCTGCTGGGCTCACCTGGACCTCGGCCACTGCCAGGGTAGAGTAGGACACACTGAGAGAAGAAGATCCCAGCCAACTCTGAGTCCCTGCCCCCCACGGTCCTCGGGGTGCGGCACATTCTGCACTGCCCTGCCTCCGCAGCAGAGCCTCCTGGAGTCACCCTGCCTCTCTTTGTCTTGTTCTCCAGGATCCTCCTGACATCCCACCCTACAGGGAGGCACTGTCATCATCTCACACCTCTATGTCCCAGGAAGCACTGAGTTATGCCAGCTTCTGGCTCTGTCCTGGTCGGACTCCCTCAGCTAGTGGTCTAGACCCCCTCCTTGCCCTCTGGCCAGGCCCAGCCTCCCAGGACTCACTGAAGACGTGGAGGCTAAGAGGAGGTGAGACTGAAGAACCCACACTATTCCCAGCTTGGCAGGTGTAGACGCCAGCATCACTCCAGGCTGCCTGGGACAACTGCAGCACGCGACTCGTGGCTTCAAGATGCACCCCGTCCTTGAGCCACTTAACGGAACTGACTCTGGGGTAGCTGCTGTTCACCTGGCAGGTGAGTGTGACCAGATCACCTGGGAGGATGTTCCTCCCCGAGGGGCTGAGGAGGATCTCCACACCCCTGGGAGCAACTGCAAGGCAGACATGGGCATTGGGTAAGGTATGTGGGGAGGGCAAGGATGGTACACTTCTCCCCTCCTCCCTTTCAAAGCTCTGCCTTAAGGAAGTGTACTCAGATAAAGCATCAGTCCCATTCTTCCCCCTGTCCAGGACAAGCTCTGTCCATCCCCTGTCCCACCTCAACCCCTGACACATTTCTGACTCCTTCCTTCGCCCCTGATAGCCTGATCCTGGGATGCTGGGCATAGCATCTAGTCTGCACTTTCCATTTCTCAGTGCTGTCCTTTGCCCTTGATTAATTTGGGGCTGAATTCCACAGACTCATGAAAACCCCACTGCTGGGATTACTGGCTGTGGCAGCTATTGATAAAGAACCAGCCACTTGGCCAGGCACAGTGGCTCACGCCTATAATCCTAGCATGCTGGGAAGCTGAGATGGGAAGATCCTTTGAGCTCAGGAGTTCAAGACCAGCCTGAGCAAGAGCGAGACCCCATCTTTACCAAAACTAGAAAAATTAGCTGGTTGGTGAGTGCCTAAAGTTCTAACTACTTGAGAGGCTGAGGCAGGAGGATCTGCTTGAACCCAGGGGTTTGAGGTTGCTGTGAGCTAGGCTGAGGCCACAGCACTCTAGCCTAGGGCAACAGAGTGAGACTCTCTCTGTCTCAAAAAACAAACAAAAAAGAACCAGCCATGTAATGGGCAGGGGCCAAAGGCAGTATCACTTTAGCTCTGAGAATAGTTATCCAGTTTGTAAGGCAGGGGCCCAAAATATGAGAAATCTGCATTTCTTTAACTCTTGTTCCAAAGCTTCTCTCTGCATTTAAATAGCCTAGTGAAGGCTATTTTCAAGTGTTTAATATGTGCCAGGCACTCTTCTAACTACCTCACCTGGGTCATTTAATTTTCATCAAATTCTATGAGATAAGAGCTATTTATTGTTATCGCCACCATATAGATAAGAAAGCAGGCTCAGGAAGGCAAGCAACTTGCCCAAAGTTCATTCATCTTGTGGGCAGTGGAGCCAGCAGCCTGATGCCCATGAACTGTGGTTGTTCTAGAACAGGCTGACCTGTTTTCCTAGGATGGGAAGATGCATAACCAATGGGAACCTGGACTTTCTGGTCCACACTGACTCTTAGCTATGCCCAAATGATACCTTGGTCACCATGATCATGAGCAGTCTCAAAGCAAGAAAGGGGTGAACCCCATCTCCCGAGCATGGGAGCTGGGCTGAATCCCAGGACACTTACTGCCAACCCAAAAGCTACAAGGGAGCTCCTGCTCCTTGACCCTTTGTGTCTCTCCTTCTTCCTCATCCTGGCCTCAAGGACAAGCCCCTTCAAAGCCAGCAGGAGGTAGAAGGGGACTATTAAACATGGCTCTTAGCACTTAGCACTCTTTCTCACCTGTCCTACCCTGGAGAATTGGGTGCAGCCCAGCTCTGTATCTGGGGCAAGGGCTCTGTCTCTCTGGGCTAGACAGGGCCTGGTTTCTGTCAGGGAGCCACAGATGTGCCCATTCATGAGGATGTGGCCCCCTGTAACTCACACTGTACTTGGAGGCGAATCTCACTCCGAGTCTTGTGGTCTGCCGCCGAGAGCTGACAGTGCAGGGTCCGGTCGTGGTCCTCCCAGGAGAGGGCTGTGTGAAGGGTCTCTACATGGATGATGCCAGTGGGCTCAAACTTGTGGAGATTGGAGGTGACAGAGCGAGTGGGGTCCTGGCCTTGCCACTGCAGGCTGATCTGCTCTGGCAGACACGCATAGGGAGTGGAGCAGTTGAGGTCCACCTGTGTGCCCTCGAGGAGCTCTGCTGGGGCAGTGATGGTCGGTGCCCTGGGCTCCTCTGAGGACAAAGGCAGGAGAACTCAGGACTCCCTTCACCACACCTAAGAGCACCTGCTCCAGAAACCCCAGCTGAGGGACAGGAGAAGTCACTGTCTGCCCTGAGCCCCCCTGGGCTGGACACAGGGGTAAGAAGGCTCTGGGCTCTGCCGAGGCTGGACCTGAGTCTGATATTGGCTGGGGTTTAGGGCAGGGTCAGGCCTTGTGAGCCTTGTCTTTCCCAGGCAGCAGCCAGGCCACCCCACTCCTCACCTGTCACAGTGACCGAGGTGCCTTTCGTATCTGACCAGCGGTTGCCCTCACTGATCTCAAAGCGGAAGTTGTAGGAGCCGGAGTCCTCAGCCCGCAGGTCCTTCAGCAGCAGGTTGCACACCTTGTGCTCCGGGAGCCCCACCAGCTGGGCACGGCCACGGAAGCGTGCCTCCACCTGCTTGGGGTCCCCTGTGTGGATCACGACCTGCCGCCTGCCTGAGTAGTCGTAGTACCAGATAGCTGTGATGCCATCAGGCACCTGCACGTCTGCAGGGAAGCTGAACACACAGGGGATGACCAGGCAAGACCCCTTCACAGCCTGCACTTCCCGGGGACTGGAGACACCCCACGAGGCCTGACCTGGGGGAAGGACAGAGTGAGGAGAGAGCAGAGTGATACAGGCCTGAGGGCATTACAGAACCCTGGGATCTGCTCCACAGAAGGTGCTGCCAGCACCCCAAAGCAGCCCTTCTCAGTGCCCCACGATGGCTTGTTTCCCCAGGGACTGGTCAGAGTTTGGTAAGGTGGCTGCAAGAGGGACCTTGACCTCTTGCCCAGCTCCCTGCTGCTGCCTCCTTGGGCCCTACCTTGACAGCAGCAAAACCTGTGACCCAGACAGAGTCCAATTTGCCAAGGGCTTAGACTTATGGAGACTGGACCCTCGAGATAGGTACTAGGCCCGTGAAGCTTACCTGGTGGGAAGAATGAGGCCAGTAGGAGGAGGTAGAGTAGGAAGCTCATGGCAGGTTCTTGAGCCAGTTCCGATGTCGAAGAGGGTGGTGTGCACTGGCCTGGCTGGGTACACAAAGGCCTCCTAAGGACACCTCTAGGCACTTCAGCCCCAGTGCCTTGTGGGAGTCCAGGCCTATGTCCCCACCTGCTATGGCTGGCCAATCCAGCAAGAGGGCAGAGCTTCTAAGGTCCTCTGTGCGGCAGCCACTGGCAGGTAGCCAGGAGCCCAGGTTCCCACTGTGGGTTGTGCCAGGAATGCCCTCACTTGGTAGCATGCCCCAGAAAGCCCTCTCTATGTGTCCCTTGGCCCCACCCCTAGTTCTGCTTTCCCAGCCCCTCAAGGATCCTACCCCAGGGAAGATGAACAGCTGTGTCTCCCTCCTCCTTCACTTCCCTACCCCTCTCCACCACCCAAGCCAACAGGAACTGGAACCCAGACAGCCTGGTTCTAAGGTAACTCACTCTAAGGGACCCAGCTAGGATGATGGTTTCTTACTTGATACTTGTCTTCCTACCACCTGCTTTACCAGCTATGGGCCATAATGGGGCTTACCTGGACTTACCAAAGTTCTGCCTTTAAGAGTTATCCCTTGCTCATAAACCTTTTGTGGCTCCCTGTTGCCCGTGAAAGGCTCTCATTTCCTGCCCCTGGCTCTGCCACCCTTCTTTGCTCCCCACAGACCCAGTCTGGGGCCAGTCCTGCCTGCCCATGGGCTCCCTGGCTACTCAGCCCTGTCACTACCACAGATAATCTTTGCCTATTGAAACATTATTTAGCCTTCAAGTGCAACATGAATTTGACTTCCAGCTGGAATTTTCCCTTTAAGGTTCCTGTAGCCACCTCAGCACTATCTCTGTGCTTGCCTTGTCCTTAATAACTTGTGAGCACTCCTTTCTCAGGACCTGGAAATGAGTACAGGTGCCTCACAGCAAGGCAAAGCTCACCAAGCACTCATTAAACCCCTTGCTATGGTCTTTGGGGATTCAAAGTTAGGGCGGAAAGGTGGCGGGGCAAGTCTAGGCGTGACAGGCAGCACCAGGGCCCTACAGAACACATCCCACCAACATGAGCTAATATCTACTGTAGAGCATTCACAAAGTAGGCAGGCTTTCTGCCATGGAGTGGCCCTGGTGGGGCAGAGGGATCGAAGGGACATCACAGATCTGAGTCCAAAAGAAACACATGTACCTAAGACTATAAAGAAAGAAAACATAAGTGAAATCTTCACCACCTCGGATTAGGCATTCTTAAGTCTGACATCAAACACATGAGCAATAAAAGAAAAAATAGATGGACTTCGTCAAAATTAAAAAATTTTATGGATCAAAGAACACTATCCAAAGAGCAAGAAAACAGACAATCAACAGAATGGGAGAAAATGTTTGCAGATCATAGATCTGATTAGGGATTAATATCCCGAAGATATTAAGAATTCTTACAACTCAACAACTAAAAAACAACTCATCTGAAAAAAATGGGTAAAGAACTTGAACAGACATTTCTCCAAAGAAGATATACACATGGCCAATAAGCACGTAAGAAGGAGATGCACTATATGATTTGCCATTAGAGAAATGCAGATCAGGCCGGGCAAGGTGGCTCATGCCTCTAATCCCAGGGAGACTAAGGCAGGAAGATTGCTTGAGGCCAGTAGTTTGAGACCTGCCTGGGCAACATAGCAAAACCTCATGTGTATAAAAACTGAAAACAAAAAATTAGCCAGGTGTGGTTTTGCACCTGTAGGCCTAGCTACCTGAGCGGTTGGAGGATGTTGTTGAGTCTAGGAGTAGGAGGTTGCAATGAACTATGATTGTACCACTACACTCCAGCCTGGGCAACAGACTGAGACTTTGTCTCTAAATAAATAAATAAACAAACGAACAACAGAAATGCAAAATCAAAACCACAATGAGGTACCATTTCACAGCCCCTAAAATGGATTTTTTTTTTTTTTAGACAGAGTCTTACGCTTTTGCCGTGGGTAGAGTGCCATGGTGTCATAGCTCACAGCAACCTCCAACTCTTGGGCTCAAGTGATCCTCTTGCCTCAGTTTTTCTATTTTTAGTAGAGACATGGTCTTGCTTTTGCTTGGGCTGGTCTCGAACCCGTGAGCTGAAGCAATCCACCTGCCTTGGCCTCCCAGAGTGCTAGGATTACAGGCATGAGCCACTGCGCCCGGCCCCTAAGATGGCTTGTTAATGAACAACAAACTAAAACAAAAAATGACAAATCTTGGAGAGGATGTGGAGAAATCAGAACACTAGTTCATTGCTGGTGGAATATAAAATGGTGCACCTACTGTGCAGATGAGTTTGGCCATTCCTCAAAAAGTCAACACAGAATTACCAGATGATTCACCAACTCTACTCCTAGGTATATACCCGAAGTATTGAAAACAGAGACTCAGATATTATTAATATATCAATGTTCATAACAGCATTATCCATAATAGCCAAAAAGTAGAAACAAGCCAAGTGTCTATCAATGGAAAAATGCATAAACAAAATGTGGTAGGCACATACAATGGAACATCAAGCAGCCACAAGAAGGAATGAAATTCTGCCACATGATATAACACAGTGATCCTTGAAAACATGCTGAGTGAAATCAGCCAGACACAAAAGGGTAAATATTGTATAATTCCACTTATAAGAAATATCCAGAATATGTACATTCATAGAGACAGAAGGTAGAATAGAGGGTACAGGGGCTGGGGGAAGGGAGACTGGGGAGTTAATGTTTAATGAAAAAGTTCTGAAAATAGACAGTGGTGACGGTTACACAATATTGTGAATATACTTAGTGCCACTGGATTTTATACTTAAAGACAGTTAAAATATAAATTTTATATTACTCATATTTTACCACACACACACACGTGTCACCAATTTTGCAGTCCTCCCTGGTCCTAAAAGCTGACTTGGCAGAGTGAGGGGCAGCCTGGAAGTGGGGACAGGAAACTCATGACATCTCCCAGCCCCCAGCCCATCTGCCTCAGTGGTTGAGCCCAGCTAATCTGGTGGCTACTAGGGGCCAAGCAGACACCAACGGCCTGGTGGGTCTGGATTTGCCTGTCAGAGTGACCAAACAGGGCATGGCCAAGTGCAGAAGGCAGAAGAGATGTCTTGGCAGGTAGCATAGCCAAGGGCATGGCCAGGATAGGAAGAACACAGCTCCTCAGGAGAAATATCCTTTTCACTGTGTTGTTCCAGCAACAAGGTCTGGTCATTTGGGTTCTGTGGGCAGTCCTGGGCCTGCTTCTCTTCCAGGTCCTCAGCCGTGGAGGACTGGCCAAAGTTGGGGCCACAGCCAGGGCACCTTACCTTGAGATAAAGCCGCTTGCTGGACACATATGGGATTGGGTGTGGCCCTGGGACCCAGAACCACACAGGATTTTAGGGTCAGCTCCTCTACAGCTGGAGACAGCAGCAAGGTACTCCCCAGATCCCCTGTTCTTCCCACTTGGGGCCCTGGAAAGGGCAATACTAAACCTAAAGGACAAATGGTGGAATTTTGGACATACTCATCCCAGAGTGGAGGGCATGGAAGGGCTGTTTCTAGAACCACCCCAAATCACATCATGTAGATGTCACCTATCCCAGCCCTAACACCAAAGGAGTCAGTCCCACCAGAGTCCAGCTTATTGGCTCAGCCTATTCCACCCAAAGACGAGCCTCAGCCCAGAGAACAGTCCTAGAAAAAGAAAGAACAGGGACAACCCCAGAAAGCGAGATCCTTGCCCTGCTTGGAAGCCTGGTGATGAGGGGATGCTGCCCCTGGGCATGGGTTGGAGCTGGGTTGCCTAGGGAGCACCCAGCACCTGTGATGGTAGAGGGGTGATTCCAGATCCTGGGCTGGAGGGTGGGGCTTTACTGGAGGACAGGGAGCTCTGCTCCAAAACAACCCCTCCCTTGGGCAATGACTCTTTTGGACAGCAAAATGTCCCCTAGACATGAAGTTTCATCCTGTGTTTTTACCCTTGGGTGCTATGAAGACAGAGTTTTAAACTCCCTTCCTGGAATTGGTATGTGTTGCATAGGGGGTACAGGTTGGATGCCCCGGGGACAGGTTGGATGTCCCAGGAACAGAGTGGGTGCCCATGTTTTCTGCCTGTTTGAGACCAACTGTCCCAGGACATCTGGGGAGAGTGGACTGCAGCCCCTGACCTCTGATCCCAGAAGCCAAGTCTAGTTGGGGAAGAAAGGGCAGAGGCAGTGTCCCTGTCAGCAGCTATGTCCGGGTGCAGGATTCAGTTTCTGTTTCCTGGTGTCAGGGCTTCTCCCCAACTTCCCCATCAGAGTGGAAAAGGAGGGACACAGGGCAACACACCAGCTGGAGGGCTCTCACCCACAGATGGGGAGTCAGGGTATAGGCAGGCAATTCCAGAAGCAGATTATCTTTAAAACAGTGGAAAGCCCCAAGCACAGGCTAAGAGCCACAGCATCCATAAATAATGTCTGTTGGCTTTGACAGGGGCAGTGGAAATTTCACACTTCATTTCTTATTCTGGCTTTTACTGCTCCTAGCCAGAGCACCCACTGCCTAAGTTGTGCTGGACAGCACTGTGCCCCTCACGCAGCCAGAGGGATGGAGACATAGTGAATGAAATGGCGTGGGATTGGGGTTGAAGCTGGGCCGGGGTCAGGGTAACAGTCAAGACTGAGAAGCAAATTAAGGCTGGGATTGAGGTGGACATTGAGGTTGAGTGATAGGCTGGGGGTGAAGGCTGGAGCTGGGGACAGGAGACGATGAGGAAGACAAGGTCAAGTTGGGCTGGGTTTGGGTGAGGGTTAGGACAATGGACCTGCTGGGACTGGATGAAGATCATGAGTTAATAATTAGGGTTGAAGGGCAAGTGAGCTGAGGGGAGGCAAAGTGGGGATAGGAACCAGGGCTGTGGCTGGTCCCCGCGGCCTGGTCAGGACTGGGATTGGGATGCAGGCTGAGATGATTTGGGGTGGTGGAAGGGTTCAGGTTATGAACACTTGAGAAAGAGGAGATAACCCTTGAGGAGAGAAATAGGGTATCTTTTTTTTTTTTTTGAGACAGAGCCTCAAGCTGTCCCCCTGGGTAGAGTGCCGTGGCATTACAGCTCACAGCAACCTCCAACTCCTGGGCTCAAGCGAGTCTCTTGCCTCCGCCTCCCAAGTAGGTGGGACCACAGGCA
>CAUYTI010103581.1:0-26808 GCA_963575145.1 Galago senegalensis | reverse complement strand
GGCGATGGCTCTTTATAATCTGAACAGAGTTGTAGTCATTCTAAAACCCAATGATTTTTCAGTACTATGTAAAAGAACAATAAAGTAATGCACTACCCCATAAGAAAACCTCTCATCAAATTATGTTTCTTTTTTTTTTTTTTATTAAATCATAGCTGTGTACATTAACGCAGTCATGGGGTACAGTGTTCTGTTTTTATCTACAATTTGAAATGTTTTCATCAAACTGGTTAACATGGCCTTCATGTCATTTTCTTAGTTATTATGTTAAGACACTTATATTCTACGTTTAGAAAGATTCACATGTACCCTTGTAAGATGAACCATAGGCGTGGTCCCACCAGTCACCCTCCCACCACCTGTCCTCCCCTCTTCCCTCCCCCGAGGAGAAGAAAGAATTTTGTCCCCTTGCTGGGATCTTTCAGGAAGGAAAAATGCACAAAATGGTAAGCATAACAAAGATATAAAGACACTTCCTCCCCAAACCTCAGGAGACGATTTTGTTTTCATGTTAAACGTATGTGTCTATATGCGTGCAGTGAATGTGCGTGGTGTGTCTGAACATGTAGCATGTAATAGATGTTTGTGCAAGTACACATTCAGCAAACAGCATTGCTGACATTGTTCCAGGCATGGAGATGGGGCAGTGAGCATGTGTGGGCACAGTGTTTCTTGTTCACTGAAATCGGTGCTATTGTCATCATAATAAATTGTGATTACTCTGATCTCCCTGTAAATACTTTTAAGCAGGCAGGCATAGACCTTTCTTGACTCGGATCAAAATGTTACAGGAACTTAAAGAAAAGAAACACAGTGTGATCTAAAGTTCAGAGTTTCGAGTCTGGTTTTCTCCCAGCTTGGGGAAGGCATGGCTTGTCTCTCAGCCTCCGTGGGAGGTAGCAGCATCACTACAGGGAAAGGCAACATCCCCGAGAGAGCTGGGGCCTGCACGGAGTGAGCCAAGAGGCACTGGGAAGAGATCCAGCTCTAAACAGGATTTCACCTTGCACGCTTTCACTTCCTGCAGAGATTTCTGTTGCCACAGTTTCACTTTTTAAGTTTATCACTGTTCCTTTTAAAACACACATGTATACCCAGTGTTGCTCGACACCTTTTGAGAAAAGCATCACTAAGCAATCTGGGCATCGTGGGGGCATCACAGCACACAGGTGCATGGCCCAGAGGGCACAGCCGACTGCACACCTGGGCTAATGCTGTGGCCCGTGGCCCAGGGTGTGTCCCTACAGCACATCACTGCAGTGAAAACTAGATGATTCTAACACAAGAGTAAGAGTAAATATTTGTTTGTTTGAGACAGAGTCTTAAGCTGTTGCCCTCGGTAGAGTACTGTGGTGTCACAGCTCACAGCAACCTCAGATTGGGCTTAACCTATTCTCTTGCCTCAGCCTCCCAAGTAGCTGGGACTACAGGAACCCGCCACAACACCCAGCTACTTTTTTTGTTCTTGTTGCAGTTGTCATTGTTGTCTATCAAGCCCAGGCTGGGTTCAAACTCAGCAGCCTCAGTGTATGTGGCCAACACCCTGCCCACTGAGCTATGGGCACCGCCCAAGAGTGAATATTTGTGTATCCAAACAGATCTAAGCACACAAAATGTACAGTAAATAATATAAAAAGATGAAAATGGCACATCTGTATAGGGTACTTAGGACTAGAAGTAGCTCTGGGTGGGTCCGTGGATGTTGAGGGCCTAGGCCATTTCCTGGGCACTATCGGCTGTGTAAACACCATACACTTGGGGAGCACTAAATATATCAAAACCGCATCTGTCTTATCACTCATTGAGGTGAGTGATAAATTAGCTTAGCTTACGATAACTTTTAAAATTCATGAAACTCTTCATTTTTTCTAACCTTTTGACTTTTGTAACAGCTTAACATCCAAATAGCACAGATGCACATAATATTTTGCCTTTGTAGCCTTATTTTATAAGTATTTTCTACTTTTACAATTATTCTATTTCTTCAATTTTTAAACTTTATTGTTAAAAACTAAGATGCAAACATACACCTTAGCCCTGGAAGGTCTTCTGGGACAGTGACACAAACACCCAGAGCTCTCCCACCCCGGGATAACAAGGCCTTCCTGTGGAAAAACTCCCAAAGGACAACAGCTAACTTTTTTTTTTTTGCAGTTTTTGGCCGGGGCTGGATTTGAATCTGCCACCTCCGGCATGTGGGACTGGTGCCCTACCCCTTTGAGCCACAGGCACCGCCCAACAGTTAACTTTTTAAAGAATACATATAAGTAGAAAGAGTGCCCTCTATAATAATGACAAAATGCACAGCACAACAGGTACAGAGACCAGTAACACAGCATCTCTTTTCACAAGTACTTTGTACTGTGCGTAACCGTGTGTGCTGCGCTGGCAAGGAACTGGGCTTGTGTGCACCAGCATCACCTCAAACACGCGAGTCACGTGTTGCACCTCAGAGTTCCAAGGGCTAAGAAGTCACGAGGTGGCAGGAACTTTTCAGCTCCTCACTGTCTGATGGGCCACCATCACTTGTGTGGTCTGTCATGGCCCGAAACGGCCTTACGCAGAGCATGAATATACAGCAGAAGGAGGGGGATTTTAAGCTGCTGTAAATTAATAACATCTTCACGTGATTATCTTATTAAAACTTTTCCAATAGACAGCTCACAGTGTGCAGGGCATGGCAGAGAAGAGAGATGAAGTGTCTATTCTGCTCTCCTGGGGGAATTTGGGGCCAAAAGGCCAACCCAGGCAGGTGGGAGAGCAGAGGGGAGAGAGGAGGGAACTGAGGGAGGGAAAGGGGGGGGCTCCTCTGGTGCAAAATAAGGGTTATTAGGTGTACGGGAATCATATTTCTTGTATTTACAACCATGAGCTCGAGCACAGCATGGTAAACATGGTAATTAAGTCAGGTGCACTCGTGATCATCATGTTACCCTAACAGAATCAGAAAGCTCTGTATGTTCACCAGCACTGGAGGAAAATTCACCATCTTTAAGTCCTCCTATGAAAGTGACTTCAGAGTGCTAGGTGGGAATTTATATTTTTAGAGTGTTTTTTAAATTACTGGACATGTATGAAAGGCAAGTTCAAGAAGTCCTTATTTTGTATCAAATGAAAGAGTCCCTGGAGGAGACAGCTGGGCTAATTAGAAACTAAATTTTATCCCCAAACCAGAATGCCAATCTGTTGATTTACAAGGGTTAATGTAACCTCCAGGCTGAGAGAAAGCCAGTGTTGTCTGCTTCCTATCAGACGGTCCAGGAGAGGGGCACACTCCTGGCGTGCTGCTGGCAGGGAGGATTGGGCTGAGGAGTTGCACCAGCTGCAGGGGAACCCTGGCCATGCCACGGACCAGCCTGTGACCTTAGCTCACTTCCTAGCTCCAAACCTCAGCTTTACATTTTCTCTAAAATGGAGGAAATACACATAGAACTCTCCCTAGTGAGTTATGATGTTGTGTGTGTGAAGAGAGTAGTTCAATGATATTGGTGCCGATTAGGCAGTCAATAAACGGTGGTTTCTATCATTACTTTTGTAATTCAAATAGATGTTGACCTCAGTCTCTGACAGCCTGATGTGCCCCTTCGGACTGAGAAGGTAATTTTTCCCTGCAACAGCGTTTGAATAGAGACTTAATGAGGTTTAATGAGTTCACAAGAATTGGATCTCCACCTTTACATTCTGGCACTCCTCTGATTCATGCACTCGGTTTAATGTTTGGTGTTGAAGGTTAAAGAATTATGGAATGATGAGAGCAACAGCCAGACAAGAGTTAGATTTTGCTTTGCTGGGAAGTCCATGCAATGTCAGCCTCCTGCTGCAGTGCCCAGGCTCCAGGGTCTTAGGACCAGTCCCAGCTCCCTAATCTCAGAAAGTACAGTTTATTGTACTTGCAATGAATTAAACATAAGAGTCACATAAATTAATCTGAATATCACTTTAGTTTACTGATATTTAATAATAATAATAATGTATTTCTATTGGTGTGGAAATCTTTCCAGGAACCAGAGTGTTCAAGCGTTTTTGGGGGGCCTTTTCTTCCATGTAATCTGTGTAACTTTGTGGGCTACAAATTGGAGGGGATGACATGGAGCGATGGGAAGCTGATTGTCAAGAGAAACAATTGACAATTGATTGTCTGTTCCATGCAGACCTCAGGGAGGCCCAAAGAACCATCCTTGCATCAAAGCATGGACTTTGCTGTGACCTTTCTAATCCACAAATGGTCATTACACTCCTGTGAATCAAAAAGTATTGTCACAACCATGCTGTGCAGCAAACCACTGGCTGCCTCAGCACATCTCAACGTGAAGTATGCTCTTAGCTCCCAGGTCTGGGCATCAGCAGTGTGGCTGGGCCAGCTGGGTGTTTAGTCTCTGCAGAGCTCACCCTCCTGTCTGGCAGTGGGCTGCTGGTGAGGTCAAATGACAAGAGTGACTTAGCCACAGAATATGTTCTGACGGGGCTGCCAGAGCGTAAGAACTGACCCCAACATACAAGCCCATTTCAACGCTGCTTAAGTCGAGTTTGTTCAACCCATCCGTCATGGCAGTCCCATGGCCAAGCTCAAAGCAAGTGTGAGGGGCACTAAATGTCACCTGGCAAGTGCCAGGGACAGAGGAACCTGTGACGATTCAGGGCAGCAACTCAGTGGACTGGTCAGGCACCCATTTTGCTTGCTCACCTGTCTCTGACCTTGACTCTCTGAGCTCTAAGTTGTCCTAGTTTTACTGCTGACCTTTACATACTCTTAACTGTCGATCTCTGTTTTTCTAAAATAACACAGACTTATTGTAGAAAATTCACAAAAATTGGAAACATCTCACCATCTAGAAATAATAATCACTGTGAACTCTTTAACATGAATCTTTTCCAATTGTTTCGTGTGCTCTTTTTAATTAAATGTGCTACGTGATTCCTGTGAAAAGTGAAAAATACAGAACACCACTATCAAGAAAATTACAGTTATCCATAATTCCAACTCCAAAAAATAACTGCTGTTAGCATTTTATCATATTCCCATCTGGTATTTTCCAGTCTGTGGGTAGATGTGGGCATTTGCATACATATTTACATATATTATCATATTGCATGTGAGATTTTGTATCCTGTTTTCTTTAAAATGTTATTAAAATGTTATATCAATAGCATTTTTCCATTTAAAATTTTTCAAAATGTTGATTGAATGAGTATATTTAATTACGTAGATATACTATAATTAAATTAATTATTTCTCAACTGTTATGCAATAGGTTGCAGCCAATCATTAGTTTCAACATTCAAACAGTTTCTGTAGCTTTTACTGCAGTCCAAGACCCTTTTCTTTTTTTTCTTTCTTTCTTTTTTTTTTTTTGCAGTTTTTGGCCGGGGCTGGGTTTGAACCCCCCACCTCCAGCACAGGGGGCTGGTGCCCTACTCCTTTGAGCCACAGGTGCCACCGAGGCCCTGTTCTTGTCAGGGGTAATAAACTAATGCCTGATGACAGCCTGGCTCCGTTTCTAATGCACCTTCTCAAATGATGCTGTCATTGACACCTTATGCATGTTTTTTGTCCGCATCTCTAATTATTTTTAGGATAAGTCTGTCTACGCAGCATTGTAAGGTTAAAAGACATGAATATTTTTACTTCTTCAGACATAATATAAATAAATAATAAATAAATAAATAAGTTGCTCCAATATATTCCCAACAGGCTATGTCAATTTATGCAAGTTCACATGAAAAAGAGTGTTTCTTGGGCGGTGCCTGTGGCTCAAAGGAATAGGGCGCTGGCTCTATATACTGGAGGTGGTGGGCTCAAACCCAGCCCCAGCCAAAAACTGAAAAAAAAAAATAGATTGTTTCTTCACTGAATTGGACCTCTAATAACACTCTATTTCTAATTTTTAAAAGGAGCGCCTTGCTTTGGTTTTATATTTTTGGATTAATAGTTGAAGACATTGTCACATTAGATTTGTTATTCTATTAACTGTTCTAATGACTTTCTAATTCACTGACATAAGCTTTTCATATATTAAGGGTACCCATACCTTAATATGTAGGTATTATTTATATAACATAGATTATAAATATATATGTGATATATGCAACATATGTGCAGAAAAGGCTTCATAGTCTTAATATATGGGTATTATATACAATGTAGGTTATATATAATACATATGATATTCGCTACATGTATGACAGAAAAGGCTTAATACCCTGGGCATTGCCTGTGGCTCAAGGAGTAAGGTGCCGGCCCCATATGCCAGAGGTGGTGGGTTCAAACCCAGCCCTGGCCAAAAAAATAAGGCTTAATACCCTTAATATGTGGGTATTATATATAATATAGACTATATATAATATATACATAATATTTGCTACATGTATGGCAGAGGAGGTTTAATACCATTAACAAATGGGTATTATAATTCTTCTCTGCCATGCATGTTTGCAAATATTTTCTCCGTTTATTATTTGTTGTTTATGGCTTTGACATAAAGTTGTTTCAAATTTTATCTCATAGGGTATATTGACTGCCTCCTTGAGATGCCACCCATTAGTTTCAGGCAAGAACAGTTTCCCTTTTCAAGGATGCACAATTATTCATTTCTACTTTCCTCCAATTTATTTCTTTTTTAATGGGAGTATTTAATTCATCTCGACTTTACTTTGGTGTTTAGTTTTATACGTGGATCTAAATTGATTTCTTTTCCCTCATAAACCTAGCCCATTTCCCCAGCACCATTCATTGAACAATTGACCCCTTCATCATTGATTTGTGAGGCACCCTCTGTTACATTCCAACCGTGCATGTGCCCACCAGACTGCCCGGGGGCTCTGCGCACTGGCAGATGTTCCTACTTACTGGATAGTCGGCGGCAGTGCGGAATTGCTACACCTTCTCTTAACTTCCATAAGGACAGAGTCACGTCGAGGAAAAAGATACATGACTTTTGAGAGAAAAATATCTAGACTCAAATTCTGGCTCTGCAGCCTACTGACCAGATGAATCTGAACAGGACGTTTAATTTTTTTTTTTTTTTTTTTTTTTTGCAGCTTTTGGCTGGGGCTGGGTTTGAACCCACCACCTCTGGCAAATGGGGCCAGTGCCCTACTCCTTTGAGCCACAGGTGCCGCCCCAGGATGTTTAATTTTTATGAAGCTCGGTTTTCTCCTCTGCGAGGTGGTGGTCGTAAGGCCCTCCTGATAAGTTGCTGTGTGAGACAAGTGAGGTAACACGTGCACAGTTATAAGAGCTTGGTGAACCCTAAGAGGCTTTACTAACGTTTGTCTTTATGATCAGTATAGATTTGATGTGGACTCTGAGTCCATTACAAGGCCTTATTGGGCATGGCTGATTTTGAGTTCATGTAGATTCAGTGAGGAAATGTGAAAAGGACTGTGACAGCCCTGTCGGTTCTCTGCTCTGTTGCATTTTAAAGAGGCGTCCTGAACCACCTTCTAAAGAGTGTTTCCCACTTTTGTTCTGTGTAACTGTAAATACCAGGCAGGGTAGGTATTAATTAACGGGGTAATGTGTAAATGCCATCAGATGTGGAAGAAAGTAACCAATTAGTGGGAACTCTATTGAAGAAAGACTGTAAACACAAAAACCCAGCCTTGAGAAAATATTTCACCATGAAGAAAAAAAAAAAGAGGTGGCAGAGTGACCTCCCCTTCAACCCTGAGAACTCGGCATTGCTGGGGACACAAGGAGATGCAGGAAAAGACTGCGTCTCAACCAAAACGATGGCCAGAAAACGTAAACCAGGGCTAAGGAGCAGGGAGCGTAAAGGAGAAACAGGTTTATTTATATTTCCTTTTAGACCTGGATTGAGAATGAAGGAAGTGCCTTCCAATGTCCAGAATGTTCTCTAAGTCCTAATCCCCCCAGCGTACCCCCAAATCCTCAATTACCTGCATAGTGGAGACACTACAGCTGCCATACTTTCTGAGAATTTCCTGAAGACTTCACTGGGAGAGTCAGAAGGAGCAATCACACCCACTTGGTGACCGTGTGGTCTGTTTGCTGATCCCTAAAAAGCTCGTCTCCACCCTCCACAGCAAGCTCATGGTGCACCTGTAATTCATGAGTGCTGACTTGAATTAACCCAATCATGCCTGCTCTACATTTATTTGCATGACTGCTTCTTAAGACCACGCCCCATGAGGACTCTTCTAGGTGTGATAGGGATGTAGAGATAAATCAGGCTTACGTTGTTTGCCCAAATATCTAAACTTTAGTAAAGGGGATGACCAGCATGTTCACAAAAAACTAAAGATGGCATAGACGTGATATGGACAGGGGATTCCGTGAGTTCAGCGGAAGGGGAAAATATATAAACATGGGGAAAGCACGGAAGAATTCATAGAACAGACAGGTCATGAAATGAGAGAGAGAGGAGCGTGGCAGGAGGGGGGCAATTGTGACAGCAAACACAGCATTGGCGAGTGGTGGTGGTATAAAGGGGAGGGGAGGTAAACGGGAAGCTGAAAATTGAGCACCCAGGTGTCAGTTTTTGACAGGCCAGTGAGCAGGAAGTGATGGAGCAAGCTGGGAACTCCATTCTCTATGGCAGAAACTGCGACAGCCGAGGACAGGGGCATGGGGTGGATTCTGCTCTGTCTCCCCTTGAACCCTGTGATCTTTGAGTGTGGATACGACGTCTTATTTGTGTCTGTGCTCAGCACGGTGCCAGGTGTAATGTAGAGACTGAGTAAATGACTGCTGTGTTTAACTGAACTGCCAGCCTAAATGACCTCTGTCTTTAATTGAACCGCCCGCCCAGGAAAAGCAGAGTGATACCTAGTGCATACCTCTGAGCAAGGGGAGAGAGTAGGTTGGTGGAAAGAGTGAGAGGCTGGGGTTCCAGATTCTCCCTTCTCTGGGTGACCTTGGATGAATGAGATAAATTATTTAAGTTTCACAAGCCTCACCTAGGAAGCAAGGAGGTGGAATAAGTCTCCCTTTCTGAGCCAGTGACTTATGATATACAAGGACAGCACTGATTGCTGTACAATCACAGGATGTCTGTAACATACAGAAACTGCTGCCTTCCCAGCCGAGGGGCATTGTCACGGGGGTGTAGGGTCTGCTGGGAGAGGGATCAGAGCCCTCATTCTTCTGCAGGAGGGGCTCCCGCTGTAAGTCACACAGTGCCCAGGTGCCAGCTGCAGAGGTGGCAGTGATGGGGACATTTATTCCACCGACCCCTCTTCCTGACCTCACCAATGAATGGGATGAATTCCCCAGCATCTGCCAGCCATGGGGTCTCTCAAACGCTTTCTATTCTAAGCCCAGTAGAAATGGTTGAAAATAGGCAATGATATTCCTCCTGTTTCTTTTTCTTTCCTTAAATTAGGCTTTTAGCCTGATTATCAAGTGACTTGCGGTTGTACCTTAATATGATATCTTAAAATTAAGTATTAGTCACTGTAAGAGCTGATGTTTACAAAATCTATTTTCAAAGTTCATTTCCTCTATTCATATATCTACTGCGTGTTGCCAGTTAAAGACATAGCACCAACTTCTCTACTAGAAAGAGTTCCTGCCAAGGGGCACGTTCAGGGATTATAAGTGTAAAGAGTTGATATAAGTTAAAAGCATAATTTCAGTGGCACATACCCATAGTCCTGACTAGTTGGGAGGCCAGTGGTGGGAGGATCGCCTGAGTCCAGGGGCTCAAAGTTGCAATGAGCTATGATGACACTGCTGCACTCCAGACTCCAGCCCAGCAATAGAGCAAGACCCTGTCCCCCCTCCCCCCCCAAACCAAAAACCAAACAGAAGAGTTTAAAGGCTACACCTGTACTCTTTATTTTGGGAGCCCAACACAGGAGGATTTCTTAAGGCAGGGCCAGCCTGGGCAACATAATGAGACCTCATCTCTGAAAAAATCATTATAAAAAATTAAATTAAATTTTAAAAATACAATTTAAAGAACAGTTCACAGTTTAATAAGGGATGTAAGCATCCCAATTTGTACAAATAATCAACACGGTGAATTTCATAATGACATAAATGTATTTATGATCTATGTACAAATGACTTAATAAAAAAAGACAAAAAAGCAGCGGGGCCATCCTGACCCTGCTCTTTGCCTTCTGTGTGACCTTGACCCAATCAGGTGTCACGTTGCACCTGTTTCTTCCTCTTTTCAAGAGAAGAAAAATATCCACCTATCACGTTATTATGTGACTCAGTAAGCAGTGGATAAAGAGTTTCCCAATCTGTGAGGCGTCAGGCCCATGGAAGAGACCACAAATGACAATACTACAGCTCCTTGAACGCCACTCTCTCATTCAATGTTGTTTTGTTACAGTGTTGAGAAAAAAATGCTTCCTGGGCGGGGCCTCAGTGTGGAGTGGTTCTCTCCCCGCCATGTGGGTTTTCTTCAAGTACCCTGGCTCCCACCCACATCCCAGAGCGGCTCAGGTCATGTCTGGTGCGAGAGTGGACGGTGTGGAGTCGTCCCTATGATGGACGGATGGTGCCCTGTCCAGAGTTGGTTCCTGTGTGGCACCCAGTGCTGCCTGAACAGGCTCTGGCTACCACACCCTGCACTGGAATAGATAGGCTGGGAAAACTTCTTTAGGCTTCTTTCTGGTATCTGGAAATTAAAATGCTATTTCTTTTTGACAATCAAAGAACATTTCTTCTGGATTTCGGCTGAAACTTCTCTAAGCACCAAGCTCTTCTGCCAACTTTATAGGGTATTCTCAGCCTTCCCCCGGGCAAGACACTGACATGTCTTCCGCTAAGCGTCTGTACATTCTAAATCCATCTGTGCCCAGGTGAACAGGCCACCATCTTTCTGCCTTACCTGGGCCTCGCTTCTGTCTGTCCACCCTCAGCTTTCACCAAGAACCTCCACTCTCCCAGCTTACCTCCTTGTCCCCTGTTTCCAGAGACCTGTTCGCCAGCTCCTCAGAAAGCTATCATAGCAATGGTATACACTGCTACTAATATCAGCGAATACAATTAACACAGATTAAGCATGTTTCATAAGTCTGGGCTTTATGAATTTTTACATCAGCTAATAATTTCAAGTCAATATTCATTGAGACTTACTATGTATCAGGCACTGTAAACGGTCTTGTTTCATTTATTATTAATAACAATTCTGACAATTTACTATTATTAGCTCTATTCCATACATGAGAAACCTTAAACCAAGAGAAATGATGTGACTTTTTTAATATCACAAAATATTATACGAAGAGTTGGATCTGGACTGCAGTCTGACTCTAAAGCCCAAGCCCCCTTCGCCGCACTGTGGGGTACTAGGCACATCTCTATGGCTTGAGGAGACCCTTTAGTTCCCCCACACAATAGATGGTTTATCAGCCAGGACACTGCCCTTCCATTTATAATTAGTTCTGAGTGACAGTTACTATACCATTTGAGGCCAAGAGTGCTGGAAATAGAAATGTACAGACTGCTAATCACCCTTTGCCATGGGCTGAAGAAGACATTTAGAAGCTCAGGACAAGGCCATCCAGGACAGGAAATCTGGGGAAGGCCCACTGGGCTCATCCACATGGGAATCACCAGCTCAGCAGTACCTTGCTCCTGCCTGCGGCTTTTGGAAAGAAGTTTCTTATATAGCTCAGCACTTCAGATTCGAGTGTCAAGCCCTGCTTGGGAATTAACTAGCTGTGGCACCAAAGACTCCCCTTAATCAGAACCTGTTGAGGCTGACCACGGCCCTAATAGGGACCAGCTGTTTCCCTGATAAGTGGGGCAGGCCTCTGATGAAGTCACATGTACACAGCTACCTCTGCCCGCCAAGGAGGTGCTTTGGCCACACCCACAAACAGCACAGGTGGGAACCCCCAAGGCCACATCCATGCCTCCTGCAGGGTAGAGGAAGCCTGCTCAGTGGCTGACACACCTTCCCAGCCCTCCAATGACTGCCCAGTGCTATGGCCACTTGTGACAAGCAGACTGCCTGGTTAAAGGGAAAGACGATTAGGAAGAGTGTGGCAGATAAACGATAAGGCGGACAGATCCAATCTGCAATAAATAACAGTTACAAAACAAGTGACCTCAGTCAGCAAGGACAAGGGCAGACCTGGAGCATCTGCGTCTGCTGGGGGTCTGGGAGCTCATCTTGGCTGGGAACCTGTGAGCATCTGTGGGATGCAGCCTCGCTCCGGGCCGCAGCGCATTCCACAGATTCTCCAGGGATAAATGACAGAGCCGGCAAATTATCAGCTTTTTGGAGTAGGAACTGATGATCTCGTGGGCCTGGGTCAACTGGGGGACGACACTTCACAGGGGTGTTCACGTGATGCCTCTGATCCACACAAATACTCCATCAAAACAACACAGCAAACTTGTTACAATAGATGAGGGCGCCCGGCTTCTCCTTCCACTTCACACACTATTTATTTCTTCTCATTAGAATTCAGCTTTAACAGAAATCTTTGCCTTCCAAATTTTTATGAATATGACAATGTGGGTTCATATATGGCAAACATAGCTAAAAACGTATAGATTTCTTATCTCATTAACGAAATTTAGATGTGACATCATGCTAACATGATCGATGACTTATTGGAAAATTGAATCAACTATAAATGCTTTGTTCAGAAAGAAAATAAATCTATATACACAGAAAAATATGTGTATCTATTCACGTATGCATATCTACATATAGGAAGTGGAGTGAAATGCCAAATTTCTTAATTTTTATAGAATCAATGTGCATCAGTTTCGATCTGTGACAAAAATGAATTTATTAGGAAAATGAATTGTCATTTGGTCTTAAGTAGCCTTATTCTTTGCCAGACGCCCCGTAGGTGATGAGAATAGAGGAAAAGAGAGGTGGAACTTGGTAACGGGGGACAACTAGAGCACCCCTCAAAATGTTTATGAAATAATAGTGACCTTACAAGTGGCACACAGACTATAACAGTTGTGTGTGTGTAAGCATGCAACAGTTAAAACAGCCGATTTCAGATGACGGTATTACCAGACTCTCACTGTTACTCAGAATTGTTCACTGCCCTGTCTGACCCGTGCAGATGGCACAGGGGATACAAAGCCCATTCCCATAACTCTCCTCTGCCCCATCCCTCTCCATCACATCAGAGTGGCCTGTGAGAGAGCATGGCCTAGAGCCACATGGTTGGGCTGTGAGAGGGCCCAATATTATTGACAGAACTGAATCAGAAAAGGGACTCAAAGAAAACAGGCTTCCTCCCTGACTCTGTACCTTACTGGCTGGAAAACACAGGACAGTTTCCGATCTCTGACCCTCATCTTATACCTAAGGATTAAAGAACATTGAACGGTAAAACAGGATCTGGAAAGCTAAAATAAGAAACAGGCTGGGTGCCGTGGCTCATGCCTATAATCCCAGCACTCTGGGAGGCCGAGGTGGGTGGATTACCTGAGCTCAGGCATTTGAGACCAGCCTGGGCAAGAGTGAGACCCCATCTCTACTAAAAATAGAAAAACTAGCCAGACTTGGTGGCACCTATAATCTCAGCTACTCGGGAGGTTGATGCCGGGACATCACTTGAGCCCAGGAGTTTGAGGTTGCTGTGAGCTGTGATGATGTCATGGCACTGCTCAGGGTGACAAGAGTAACACTCCGTCTCACCAAAATAAATAAGTCCATAACTAAATAAATAAAATAATAAAACAAACAAGGGACTGTCAAATGGAGGCTGTGCTTAACTCGGTGCTCAGCTGAGTGAGTCCTGGATGAGTCTGGGTCCTCTACCCTCTCTCATCAGTTTCTACCTTGGTCACCACTCACTGTGCACAGCTAACCATAAATAAATCACAAAAGCATAGAATTTTAGAAGGGGAAGGATCATAGGATGCCATCTATAGAGCTTGTGTTCTTTTTTAAAGGAGCAGAGAATGAGTAACGTGAAGAGCAAGTGAGCAGGACGTGGAGCATTCCAAGAGCCTGAACTAGGGTCTGAGAAAAGGACACTCAGATGTTTCTGAGAACTCAGGCCAGTGATGGTTTTTACCAGCGTGACAGCACCTTTCCACAAACGAACCAGATGTGCCAGTGACACACACAGTAACCAAAACGCGGCAGGGCTTCCCCTCTCCATTTCTCTGTCTCACTCCAACCCACCATTTAGAAGGGCAACATTTGAGTTTAAGTTTACTGGGGCCTCAGTTACCAAAACAAAGACTGTGTTCAATCCTCAGGGCTCTCCCTGTATCTACCGGATATACCATAAACCTAGACCTTGATCTTCCCAGGAGTCACGTCCCAAGCAAAACCATCAGCATGAAAGAATAGTAGAAAGAAGGTAAAAAGTTTGCCTCCTCTGTCTCCCCCTTGCCTTGACGGGATGACTACATGTGTACACAGCATGCACACATGAAATGCACGTGCGGACGTGTCTACGACATTTCTACTCCAGACAGCATGGTCCCTTTCACAAGGACAACAGTGTTTCAGAAGGAACAGGGCTCAGATAGTCACAACGAAAGTCCCTCTTTTCAAGTTCAGGACAAGGACAATTGGCTAGTCAAGGCAGTGATGGGGAGGCCCTTCCACACAATCCTTCAGCTATACACAGAAGCAGCTGACGCTTCCTTTCCAAAGCGGTGTGACTAGCATGTGCCCTCTCTCCCAGGCCTACAGGGCACTCTTTGGGAACACACAGATGCACTTAGCTAACCACTTTGATGACACTGCTCTTGAGAAGAAGGACAGGTTCCTCTACACTGCACTCTTCCATACCTCTTCCTCTCCCGCACTCGAAGAGTCTCCAATTTCTTAAATTGCTGTAATTTTTGTGGCTTTCATCCTAGCCTCCCTAGAGAGGCCTTGTCATGTAACAGCATTCGGTAACTCTGTAGACCTCGTCCCTCAAAGGGTTACATTAGTTTTTATTTCTCACTTCCATTTCTTTCTAAATGGTGCTACCGAGACTGACAGAAGCCCGGAATGATTTGCTGGGATTCCACAGGCAGTGATGCCCCTTCAGACTACGGCAGAGCATGGCCAGAGTTACAGCTTCACGAAATTGAATTTTTTAAATGTTTGAAATAGAATCTCAAGAGAAAATAATCAAAATGCAAAGCAATATATAAACTGCAATTGATAAAACGTGTATGCATTTCAGACTCTGGAAAATTATAGGCAGAAACAGGAGTAGTTGTTCTGGAGTGGTGGGGTTAAGGTTGGTAGCTATTGTTTTTGATTTTTTCATATCACATGGTTAATAAATATTTTCATTTTCTAAAGATTCCAAAACACTTTGTAGGATTAACTGTCATGGGGTTGAACTAAACTCAACCAATGGTATGAGCAGGACAGCTTGATCTTATTGCCAAATGGTTGGACCCAGAGCCATAAACACATTATGAACGTTTTTTCTGGGTGAGAAAAATTCCATTTAAAGTCCATGGAGGAAGAGGAACAGAAGAAGCTGAATTGAGCATCACCACGTGGGTCTGGCTGGATCTGCCAGTCATCGTGCATCTTCAAAAGCAGGAGCTATGGCTCAGTGCCCGTAGCATGGTGGTTATGGAACCAGTCATTTACTACGAGGGTGGTAGGTTCGAACCCCACCCTGGCCAGTTAAACAACAATGATAACTGCAACAAAAAATTAGCTGGGCATTGTGGCGGGCGCCTGCAGTCCCAGCTACTTAGGAGGCTGAGGCAAGAGAATCACTTAAGCCCAAGAGTTTGAGGTTGCTGTGAGCTGTGATGCCATAGCACTCTACCCAGGGCAACATAGTGAGACTCTGTCTCAAAAAAAAAAAAAAAAGTAGGAGTTGCTTCAGGGATTACTTCAAACTTTGAAAGTTATACTATTTACAACTGACTTCCTTCTTAGAGTGCAGTGTCAGGGCGCAGGCTTGGTCCTTTCCTGAGCTCAGACCAAAAGACACAGGAGGAGCTCAGCCCTGCTTCTTGCTTTTCATGCTGCCTGTCTAGAGTCCTTCTGTCAAAATGTGTCTTGTCAGAAGACAAAAGAACAGATTTGAAACTCAGATCTTGGCTTGGCACCTATAGCTCAACTGGCTAAGGCGCCAGCCACGTACACCTAAGGTGGCGGGTTCGAATCCCCAGCCTGGACCCTCCAAACAACAATGACAGCTGCAACCAAAAAAATAGCCGGGCATTGTGGCAGGCGCCTGTGGTCCCAGCTACTTGGGAGGCAGAGGTAAGAGACTCACTTGAGCCCAGGAGTTGGAGGTTGCTGTGAGCTGTAATGCCACGGCACTCTACCCAGGGGGACAGCTTGAGGCTCTGTCTCAAAAAAAAAAAAAAAAAAACCTCAGATCTTAATATTACAAGTTATTCAAGTTTTTTTTCCAGCAAATATTTATTGAGCATTGTTCACACTGGGGTCACATGTGTGACCTCAAAAAGTACCAAGTCCAGAGATGAAGATAAGAAAACGTTCCAAACTTTCCCCCGTGTTGGGCGATAGCACGATAGTGCTTTCTGCAGCAGTGGGAAGGGTTGTTTTGTTTTGTTTTTCTTCATCTGTGCTGTCCAAAATGTGACCTCCAGCCACCCACGTCTATTGAGCTTGTAAGATGTACCTAGTGTGACTGAGAGACTAAAATCCCATTTATATCTCATGAGTATGCGTTTAGATACCCACCTGTGGCTGGCAGTGATCGAGTTGCAGAATGGTGGGTCTGTGAGAGAGAAGAGAGCCTGGCGTGATGAGAACGTGTGGGACAGATGCCTCCCTCAGCCTGGGACAGGAGGCAGCTATTCTAGAAGCATCTGACGCTTAGCCTGAGCATGCAGGAATGAGAGGTAAGGTTGAGAAAGAGCAGAGAGAAGCGCTGGGCCAGTGAAACTCTGTGTGACACACTGTAGTCCCCAGGGCCACGGGCTCCTGCAGCTACAAGTGGGGCTGGTGACTGGGGTTCGGGGCATTTATGAATCTACTTCAGGGTGAAGCAGAGGAAACAGGCAAACAGAGGGTTCTTTTTTACGGTTCAAAAATGGTTTCTCCATCAGGGGCATCACCAGACTCCCTTTTAGGAAGATCACCCTAAGAGAGATATGGCCTTTGAGGGGTGAGGGGTCGTGTGGCAGCCTGGAGTGTGGATTCAGCAGGGAAGGGGCTAGAGTCAGGGAGACCGGCTGAGAGGCTGGTGGGCTCCCCTGGTGAGGTGCTAACGGTCTATCCTGTGTTTTACAACCTTTTTTGTCTCATGGCACGCTTGAAGCTGGAGCTAAACTTCCACGGCACATGTAGATTACGTTGATCCAAAAAATAAAAAGAGCTAAGAAAAAAAATGAAATATGCTTACTGTGCTTTGAACTTCTTTCAGAAGTAATTTAATTAACAATCTTTAAAAATATTTGTGGAGCACCTAAGATCCTCTTACAGCACACTGGTGGCAAATCAGTGACCAAGACGCACGTGGTGGTTGTAGGAACACGAGTGATCTTCAGCCTCTTCCTGAAACCAGGGCCACCAAAATGACATCCACGAGGACCTTGACATTCTTTGTCCAGAGGAGACGGGTGATGTTTCCATGTACTCCTCTGCACGTGTGTGAAAGAGCCAGAGATGGGGAGGCATTTAAAAATGCCTCCCACAATACTATGTTATCAATATTTATTTTGAGCTAATAGTTCTATCAATTTTTAGCCCAATATCATAGAGCACCCTTTTTCACTATTGAAAATATTTATAGTGAAGAAAAGAAAACTTTAGATGTATGGTGTTTTCTTACAACCACCAACATGTAATAAGAAATAAGCCCACTTCATGTCTTTCTGGGTATGAGCGTGAGCATCCTTTCCTCGAGGAAGCCGGCTCTGAACAGCAGAGACCAGGAGGTTCCTCTCCCAAATGCTCTCCTAGAGCTGCTTCCGAGAGAAATGCTCAGTTGGAATCACGTCACGATTCGTGTAACTCTCTGTGCACTAATGCTTCCTCTGTAATTATATAAGCTCCATGAGGCCAGGGTTTAGTCAGCCTCGGGCACCACTGTGAGAAAATGACACAGTGGCACTTGCATGATAAGCAAGGCTTGGCTGCTGAATGCAACTTGCTAACACACGGAGAAATCCTGTAAACAAGAATTATTCTCTTCTTGTTTCAATTTCCTTCCTAAGAAGGAGAAATAACCATTGCACGTTCAAAGGATTCCTAGGATTCCTCTGTTTTTGATACTACACGCAGTTTTATTTTCTGCGTTAGCACAATGGCTGACACTTGCTTCCACAGTTCCCAAAAAGACACTCAGGCTTAAGATCTGGAGAGCCTAACATTCTCCCTTCAGTGTATCTGGAGTCGAGTCAAATTTTGAAAAAGAAAAGGCTGTACACACACCATATTTAGTGCTGTGATGATTGTTCATGTGCCTGCTCCAAAGACATTTTTATTTTTTTGTTAAAAGATCACAGCTGGGAACAGCAGTACACGACTGCAGGCTTCTCATGTTGTGCTGTGTTAAGGGGACTGTGGGGACGTGAGTCGATGCACTTAGTGTTCCCGTAAAGGTAGAGATGAATCAAAAACTTCAATGAGAGAAAAGCCAGCTCTACCTTTCCCATTTGCCTTTCAGGCTATAAAGGATTTCAGTCCAGAAACAGAACACACTTTGTAGGTAATTTTTTTTTCTTTTTTCTTTAAAGAAGTAATAACTATTGATGCCTTGAGCAAGGACTCCAGAAGGATCTCTTTCGCAAGAAAACTTCACCTGCTGATAAGAACATTTCAAAGCTTAGGAGATACGGCAGTGTGTCTGGGACCAGGACTGGGCTGTCAATAACATCAGGGGCATTTGCTGCCAAATCTGTCACTTTTCTCCCATGATTTGGTTAAAGAGACGCAAGCGACCTCTGTGTTCTGGTGTGTTTAGGCCATTTTCTGTTGCTCTAACTGAATAGCCCAAACTGGGTAATTTACATGAAACTAAATCAATTTATTTCAGATAATTCTGGAGCTGGGAAGTCCAAGGTGTAGGGGCATATCTGGTAAGAGTCTCCTTGCTCGTGTGTGGGGAGTGTCTTTCTGCAGAATTCTGATGTGGAGCAGGCATCACGTGCTGAGGGGCTCCTGAGAAGTGGCTAAACTGGCTTTCACAACAGCCTCAACCTCATGACAATGATCTCATGGCTGTTAATAACCCAGTAATCCACAAATGGGTTAATATATTCATGTGGACAGAGACCACATGACCCCTCACCTCTCAAAGGTCTTATCTCTCAACACTGCTGCCCTGGGGACCAGGTTTCCAACACAAACCTTGGGGCGATTTTTAGATGTTAGAGTCCAAAGTTACCACAAAAAACTAGGCCAAGAAGAGTTAATAGCAGATATTTATTAAACCATCTGCACGCAGGTAGACTGCCGCCAAAAATGGCGTCAGCCCCCAGTTAGTGTAAGGAGCCTTTCTTAAAGCAACTTGGGGTGTCCTGCAGGTGCAGCTCTGGAGGTGGCCGGCAGGCCAGCCATAGCTCAGTAACCGGGATGTGGTGCGAGAGATCAAGGTGTCATCTGCTGGAGCCCTCGTAAAAGCTCAGAGTGTTGTCTGCTGGAAATCTGTAACCTGGAAGGACTCTTTTAAGAGAAGCAGGGAGAGTTCTAGTCTTTGCTTAATGAATGCCCAGACCCACCGGAGCCAGAGAAAGATCAAAAGGAACATGGTCAAACCATAGCACTCTGCAAAGACACACCTTCAGCCTCTGAAAAAGGATGTATGCCATCTGCGCCCCTGTGTTTATGCTAGTGAATTCTCACAGGTGACCAGCCCAACTCCAGGACTCCATTCTGCAAGGCAAGTTTTCTCCTACGATGAAGACAGCAGGCTCCTTTTCATTTACATGGATCATTCCTCTTCAACTCTATAAAACTGAGACTTAAATTTCTTGAGATTTGTTTAGTCTGTTATAAACTTGGAATGAAAAGATCTGAGGTCAAGAGCAGACTCAGTATTTTCTCAGCGCCTGGTGTCCGTCCAAGGATTCGCATTTTAAATTTATTTAGAGCTGGTAACTGAGAGAGAGCTGGAGGTCATGGTGGTAATAAGCTGAACAGAAGGCAATAATGCAGCCCTGTAAGCTCCGGTCGACCTCCGTGGACTCTGAGACCGTGAAGCTGGAGGCAGAGAAAGGCTTTAACTCAGCTCCACAAGTCAAACTAGAAATGGGCAGATGGTCTGGACTCAGCCGGCGACAAAGCGTTTAACAGCATCTGAATGTAAAATGCATTGATGTCACTGGAAAAGGATATAATCCAGAAATTTGTGAGGAGTTATTAGACTATCGCTAGCAATTTTTCTACATTTTTGCCCAGGAATTGTTAACAATGCGGGGCAAGTGCTGACTTTCTCCTAAAAAGAACATACGCCCCACAAGAGCCAGTCTTTTGTTGGTTTCATTCACAGACAGGTTCCGGGTGCCTGGAAGAGTCCCTGGATCACGGTCAGCAGCCAGAAAACATGTCTTGCGTGAATGAGCGAATGAAGGAAAGAGAAGACATGGTGTGGGGTTTATTTGTACAGTCACTTGTCACACTTGTACTTTTAAAAGCAATTTTCCAACAGGCTTAAAGTAATCCACAGAGCTCCCAAATACTTCTTTTTTTTAGGCCTTCCTACCTTGTAGAAAGATTATAGGGAAAAGCTTGAAACTCAATAGGATTAATGCTCTTAATCACATATCTCGTTCAAATGCCTCATCTGGTGCCTCTGGTTTCTTTGAAGAGAGTCTAGTATTTTCCAAGCCCTGCAGAGTGAGTTCATGCTAATCAACCCAGTCTATATTCGAACCCAGACATTTTGCTTCGGTACACACACTCGTGCAAATACAGTGCAAAAACAACATGAATAATCGCAGCCCTGATTAATTCTTACTTGCCTGACCACTGTGGAGTATGATTTGTCTCCCTAGACACTGATTCCAGGCTGCCTGCTCCCCCAGGAGATGATGCCCGCTTTGTACGACTACAGGTGGTGGCATGAGGCCCCCAGGGGAGACACGTTTCCAGGCATCTTGGAATTTAGTTGCTTCAACAAGATCTTTCTTTATCAAAAGATTTCCAAAGAATGTTCTCAACATACGGGCTGTATTAACAAGGATGGAGACTCCTGTTAGCAGTATCTTAAACTAAGACATCTTAGTATGTCTTCTCAAGGCATTTTTTAACATGAAATCACTATGAGAAAGGATACCCGGGAGAAGCAAGGTCTGAGAGAACCAGAGTCTTCTCACAGAAGCCCCAAGGACACACCTACAAAGTCCTCCCCAGGGTGACTCAGCTCTTAGGAATTTGTAGAAGCTTAACTTCCTGGGACCTTGAAACTAATGCTCACTTCTGCTTCTGCAAAAGCCCATGGCATCTTCTCCAGCTTGATTCAAACTGACCAATGAGAAGGGCATGACTGGACATAAAAGGGAAAAGACAGAGCCCGTCTGGGAGTGTGGCCATTTCTGGACTCCAGTCCCCGTGGCTCCGCAGGCTGGAGTAAAGCCCTTTCCTTCTCTTTATAAATGGGGGTGTTAAGGTGTTTCTTTCTCTCCATCGGGCCTCATCTTCCTACAGCAACGGTAGTGAGTTTGTGTGGATTGGGAGGAGTGGTGAATGAGAGAAGAAACAATCTATCATGGTTTTAACCCAATTCTTATTCTTTTTGATTTGAACAGCAGCTCTTTACAGGTTAGGGTATCACAGGGAACGGTAGAAGGTAACTTATTTACAGTCATTCCCATTTGGCCCCCAGGACCCAGGTGCAAAGGTAGTCAAAAACCAGACTGAATTGGATCTTGCAAGACCTCCTGCTAAAGGAGAATGCAAGAAAAGATCTAAAAAGGGGGGGCAAGACGAAGAAGTTGGTGCCTAATAGAATTCTGCAAGGAGCATCAGTGATGTGAACTGTCCCTCCCTTCACCCACTCATCTCAGTGAGGTATTAACTTCACGCCTACGGAGGTCATCTAAATGAGAATGTGATTAAGTAGTTGAAATCATGCTACTTTTTAAAAAATGAATATTCAACCCTGTAAATTTATTTTAAAACAGACCTACATTAGCAAATTAAAACACACAGAAGTTACTAAACGTGAAAAGGTCTGTTCAATATTCAGAGTTTTAAATAAGTCTATTAAACTTACAAGGTTTTGAATCTTAAGTTTTACATGTTATGACATAAATATATTCTGATTTGTAGCTCGTCATAACATTAAGGGAGATTGTTTTGCATTTGAGATGCAGAAAGACAAATACAAACTGATACAAAACGTTGCACTGTATCAGGTGGATGAATAATACAATTACAAAAGGCCTCCCTACAGCAGTATATACTTCATTGTGCCACTGTGACAAGCGCATGTAGGGGGTTGTTAAATATATATGTGCACACGTGATCGTGCCAATGGTCTTCATTAAAACACATATCCAGTTGTCTAAGAAAATGTTAATGTGAGCCCCAAAGCTTCAGCTTTACCAGTTTTAATATTTTTAAAAAGCATATTTTTATAGATGACCACCTTTTTTACCCCTTAGGTTTGTATCAATCACCCATTTCAAATACAAAATCCCCCCAAGCCGTTTAGTTAGGGAAATGTAATTGCTATTATTCTGATTATTATCGATAACAAATAAGACTGAGCATGAAACTTCTCCTCTGGAAGTTAAGATTTGGTTTCTAAGAAAGACAGCTCTGCCACCAGCTGGAGTTGTTACCTGGGGGAAGAAGTGTAACCTCCGTGAAACCTCTGTGAATTTCCTCATTTGCAAAACAAAAGAGTCAGCTTAGCCAATCTGCCCAGACCCTGCCAGACTGAATATTCTGAATCTATCTGTGATCTCCAACTCCCAGGAGTTAGTCTAATTCAAAAGGCAATGCCAACTTCTAATCTGTTTTCTTCTCTGCTATTGTAATTATTATTGATCTTTCAGAAATACTCTGTCCAAAACCACGAGGGTATTTGTGCAATGGAGACATAGTGCTAGGAGAAAACAAAATGGATGGAAGCTTCCGTAGTAATAAATATTTCATTCCATTCTCTGGTCAGAGCATCGCAATGCATCCCACTCAATCTCGTGGGGAGCAGGGGCAGGTCTCCTGGCAGACTTACCTGGCGCTCTAACCTTGCATGATTTGGACCTTGGCCTTCATGCTCTGGGGTCTAACTTTCAGGTTGCTCCTGCCCAGACAGGGAGAAAGCTCAGCTCTAGGGAGCAATAGCCTGGGAGGAGGACGCATTGCATTTCTGAACTGGTCTGAAGTATCCCAGCATTGCTCTGTCATCAGCCCTGCCTCACTTTCCCTGGCACCAAAGAGAGTCCTGCCTGAACCGGCCACGGAGAGGGAAGATTTGGCTTGGAGAGATCTGGGCTCTCTCTGCTTTACAGCTCCTCTCCACTTGATTGGCAAAGCTCTGGATAGCAACACCACCCACCTCTTTCTCTTTTTTGCCTCCTGTTCCTATCAACCCTCTGTCAGTTCCCCTTGCTGAGTTACACAGAGGTAAAACCAGACTCCAGGGCCAGCGAGTCTGAGCGCAGATGCAAACACAGAACCCAAGAGAGCTCTGGCCTCCTCCAGGCCGCTCCGGCTGGGGAGCCTGGACGGTCAGCTGTTGGAGGCCTCTTTTGAACAAGGAAAGGCCATCCGCTCCCACTCCACTCATAATGGGATCACGGAGTGATTCAGTCTCTAATTGTTCTCAATGTTTATGCAAAGGGCGCATGAGGAGATACAGCTGACCGTTTAACTGGTAATTATAGAGTGATTAAGCTTGACATTTCCAGAGAATTAGGTGAAAAACCTGCTGGAGTCTGGTCGGGTCAAAAGATGAGGCACCTTTATGAATTTCAATTCTGCCACCCGTTAGTGGAAGGAGGCGTATTAGGAAATATTCCCAAATATTTTTTAAAAGATTTTATGCTAATGGACTATTAAACATTTAATGCTCTGTTAACAAATGGTTATTTCTCCATTAAGCACCATCATGACCTATGCATAGTTTATGAACATTCCTATTGTCCTTGAGAGAAATCGCAGGCTATAAGGGCTAAAAATAGCATCAGGGGTTCAGCTTACATCACCAGCTCGGAAGCTTGTCTCAGACATTAGACTGGGGAGGAGGCTTGAGCACCCTTTCCCCAAAGCTGAACATTCTGGAAGGGACCAAGCCCCATTTCTTACTGGGAGCTAGTTTAGAACGGTGTAACTTCTTCTTTAATTGTTAAGTAGTTGAATGACTCCCTTCCTGTCTTTCAAAGGCCACCCTTCTCCTTTGTTTGTGGTCTGCTTGTCCTGCCTGAGAAGTAGCCCCTTCTCCATCCAGCAGGCACCACCCTCCAGTCTCCTTTCACCTGAGACAGCCACAGGCACCCGTCACAATGAGAAGCCATTTCTATTGTCATCGCTCTGAACTCTCTCATAACACAGAACCTGAACTGCAGAGAGGGACAGGTGACATTACCCGAAACACAGCCACACATGTCACTAGTACTAGAGACTGGATTAGGACCCGAGCCCCAGATCAGTTTTTGGTTGTTGCTCTGGCCACCTATTTGAGTTGTACGATGTTTGTGTGGGAGGGTGGGGGAGGCAGGAGGAGACTCCTACACAAAGCCCGGGATGATCACTCCACCTAACTACGTTGGTTCCCCTTGTTGGTTCCCCTTTTTTGTAACTGCTCAGGATACATTCTGACTCTAGACCCTGTGACACTTAATTATGTTAAAGTCCAACAGGCCCGCATTTCAAAGGACGGAGGGAAGATAGGAAGAGATAAGAAAATAACAGGCTGCGGGAGGTAGGTTGAACATTGGGTGCTCAGAGCTAATATGACTCCAGCTCACAGGAAAATAATAGGCGACTTCAGTTTGGGGAACCTCCCTCATCCACAGCACTTAGTTCTCCCAAATCACAAATCGACCTATTTCCTTCCCTAATTAATACTCTTGAGTTCTGTCCTAATGGCTCCGTGGAGAAATCTTCCGCACGGCAAACCAGGCCTGTGCTGAGGTGGCCCTCCCTACACCTCTCCTCTGTTTTCTGTCCTCAGTTTCTGGCCGTCCCTTGCCTGGCACCTCATCTTGCCTGTTTCAGGCTAAATAGTCTTTGTTCTTCTGGGTCATAGGTCTACATCGCACTTTCTCTGCCAGACTAACTCTTAGGTGTATGCCTCAGACTCTTGTGAGTGATCCCCCCCCGGAATCTTCCTCTCAGCCCCAGAACGAGCCACCGGCTGTGCTTTCCAGCTCACCTGAGCTGCACCCTCTTTGGACACAGCACACCAGACCTCTGTGCCTCAGATTCAGGGGTGATGTCCTCACCGTCTCTTAGGATGACACGACATGTACATTCTTCTATCCTACATCCCATGGAGGTTGTGGGGCAGAGAGCTCCTCCTGGGTGAATTGAATTTTCCAGATATCTGCTATGTAGAAATATCCAGGTCTTACAGGTGATGATATGAAATTCCTTCCAGAATATTAATGCTTAGATTGTTCAAAACGAACTAGAGGATGGAAATATTTCCCCACAATTTGGCTGTTATAAATGCTTTTTACAAACTACAGACTGTTATGTGCAATATATTTGCTTTGACCGTCAATGGACTGTCATTATCATTGTCACAAGTTTGAATCTAGAACTTAAGACTAGTTTTAAATGATGATCTACGGCAACCAGATGACAACCTCTAATACTATCAGAGTGGAAAGTGGAAATAAAAAACCTGTGTTTGGTCAGAGTTCCCATGTGGGTAATGACCCAAGGCACGGGGCTTCATCAGGCTCCTTCCCATCAGACTCTACTTTATAATCTGTAATTAAGAGATCCCTCGGCAAGTTAAAATGTCATCGTCCTGGAGATCAAGATGTGATCTGGCCTGTTGTTCCCTGACTCTCCTCTGAGGCAGTTAAAAATCTCGGCACTGCACTTCATAACTGCTTCTCCTTCCTTCCTTCTTCTGACACTTAAAATTACTCCAACATAATGTCAAGCAGACCAAGGTTCTTAGACTTCTGGTACCTTGGTTGTTTTTCTGCTCAAGATTCTAAACATTTATACCCTTTTCATTTTGTCTACTGACACATATATTTATTCATAGCCTGTCCTGTGTCCGACCCTGCTAAGTGCTTTAATATGTCCCCTGCATCATCCTATTTTCCTTTTTAATTCTGTGCTATTTGTTACATTCGGAAGTGGACATTAAATACAGTCTGTGCCTCCATCTTTCTTATCTTTTTTGCAGTACAAATTACTTCACTCAGAGAAAGGGCTGAGATCAGTCAGATGTAGAAATTTCCTTGGTGAATAACTGATTTCCTCCCCCAGACCACGGAACTGTGTGCCACCACGGAACAGTACCTAGACACAAAAAAGACGGTAATAATGTGTTTGAATGCTGCAAGATGGGGGGGGGGGGGAAGACAGGCCGTACACAGTGACCATTTAGCCTGTTTTTTCTTCTGGCTCTTTCTGTTCGGGAAGTGTGGTTATCCCAGTCCCTGTGCACCCTGACCTTGTCCCCTGCTCTGTTTCCACACTTGTTTCTACTGTCTTTCCTCAAGCTACCTTCATTTTTCATCTTTCCCTTGGGAAAAAAGAAAAATAGGTTCGGGTGGCGCCTGTGGCTCGAAGAAGTAAGGCGCTGGCCCCATATACTGGAGGTGGTGGGTTCAAACCCAGCCCCAGCCAAAAACTGCAAATAAATAAAGAAAGAAATAAATAGTTTCCTGTTTATTTATTAGGACTTTAACTTTTTTTTTTTTTTTTTTTGAGACAGAGCCTCAAGCTGTCCCCCTGGGTAGAGTGCCGTGGCATTACAGCTCACAGCAACCTCCAACTCCTGGGCTCAAGCGAGTCTCCTGCCTCTGCCTCCCAAGTAGCTGGGACC
>CAUYTI010103580.1:0-10537 GCA_963575145.1 Galago senegalensis | reverse complement strand
AGGCGCCCGCCACAACGCCCGGCTATTTTTTTTGGTTGCAGCCGTCATTGTTGTCTGGCAAGTCCGGGCTGGGGATTCGAACCCGCCACCTTAGGTGTACGTGGCTGGCGCCTTAGCCGGTTGAGCTATAGGCGCCGAGCCTGAGTCTTTGTTTTAAAGACAACTTTTTTACTGAGAAATAAATTGGAATTGGTAGATGAGACTCTCTGTATAGTTCAGGTCCCTGTCAGGAAATTATTCTTTTTTTTTTTTTTGAGACAGAGTCTACTTTGTCGCCCTTGGTAGTGTCCTGGCATCACAGCTCACAGCAAGCTCCAACTCTTGGGTTTAGGTGTTTCTCTTGCCTCAGCCTCTTGAGTAGCTGGGACTATAGGCGCCCGCCACAATGCCTGGCTATTTTTTGTTGGAGTTGTCACTGCTGATTTAGCTGATTGGGGCTGGGTTCAAACCCGCCACCCTGGGTATATGGGGCTGGCACCCTACCCACTGAGCCACAGGCACCATCCCCAGGAAATTATTCTGATCAAACTAAAGTCAGAAATATTTTCAAAAGCAAGAATTTTGGGGTAATCATGATGTTACCAGCTTAAGCTTTTCAGTGATGAAAGATTTGCCTGGTGTTTGTTGGAATTGCTTTATCTGAACATCTGGCTCTTCCTGCTGTTTCCTGCTGTTCCATCTACAGTACATAAAGAGAATCCTTGGTGGTCAGTGCAGGAGTCTAAGGGGGCTGCTGCTGCATCAGTATTAGGAAAGTGGCATGTAAAGAAGTAGAAATGATGTTGCCAGAACCGAATAGAAAGTACTGGCACAGAGAAGATAATTTAACCCTTAATCCAGTTCATTTTAAAAAAGAGATTAAAATAATATTGCAGTAGGTGTTTTACATTAACTGAGCATAAGTAAGGCATTTTAGTTTTGTTGTTTCTAATCTGTGTGTATGTAGAACAGTAAAAATTGAGAACTGTCCCTTTAATGAAACGCTGTTTACCTGTCCTCCTCTTGTAGGAGTGGCTTAGGAACCTGTAGAGTGAGGTGTAACTTCCAATTCTGCATTCTGACCTGCAACCTTGGGGAGAATGCAGATACTACAGACCAGGAAGTGACAAATAATGTGCTTTAAACTACCTTAGAACTTGTCTTTTATAAGGCGCAAATTTTTCATAACAAAATTGAGAGACTGAAGCAGTGATTTTACATAGTTGTCATACACATTTGGAGCTCTGCTTCAAATAAAGACTTTGAAGCATACTCTGAATACAAAGCTTTCTGGGACAGAAATTGATCTTCTGACTTTTGAGCCTTATCTGATTACCACTTGGTTCATCTTTATTTTGTTAAACTCTCTGTAGGCTGAAACGAGGAGACTTTTTTCTTCTCAGGTAGGTGGTCAGTTTTTGTTTTAAAAAATAGGTTGTTTTTTAAATTTGCTCAGACAGATTGGTTATGGTGCTGATTATTGAAAGAATTATGAACATCAGGGTGGGCATATGTTTTAATGTTTGAATATTCAGCATGGCTATAATTTTTATGATGACTGAACAACTTTGCAGAAAAAGTCATTTTTAACAAATTGGTCAATCTATAAAACGATGAGTTAAATAAGTTCTACTTTGTTTTCCGTTAGTTAGCCTGTGTATATGTATTTAATTAGTAGATTAAAAAGGATATTGAAATTGCCCTGCTATTAACTTTCTGATAGCATTTGATAAAATAGTTAAAACATTTATTTATGTAGTTAAATAAAATTGCATTTTTGTTAGTATTTTGCTTATAGTATAAGTTTTATGTCTTTCATTTTAGGAAGCTGTCTGAGTATTTTGTTTGCTTTAGCTTATCTTTGAAATAGTTTGTTATCTGTTTTTCTGAAAAGTTTTTATAAAATATTAATCTCACACAATTGAAATATTGCTGCCTTCTCTTTGTAAAATTAACCATCCCTTTATGACACTAAAATAGTTTAAAAATAATGTTTTTGGAAGATTGAGTTTTTAGTAGTCTGAGCTGTTATTGTGAAGAGAAGTCTTTTTGTGAGTGGAAATCAAAAAAGAAACTGTGTGTGTTTCTTCAGCAACAAGGGCTATGGGTCCTTAACTTTCTTTACCAATAATGGTTTGTTTTATTTTGCTTCTATGGACACTATGCTTCAAAAGAGTTTATCTACCAAACAAGTGGTATATGTTAAATAATATTAGAACGTCACTATTTTTTTGACATACATAATTTCCAATGAGAGTGTCTTATAAGCCTGAGATATTCACTCTAGGTTAATATAATTCAGCTCAAAACAAAATGGCTTGCTTGCCATTGTACTTAGCTCAAATAGCTTTATTATAGGTAACTGTCTGGATATTTTTGACTTTCTACAATACTATTAATAATATCTGAATTTTCACCACCTGCTCTTGTGGACCTAGTAATCTGAACACGGCAGGCACATTGGGCACTAGCACTGTGAAAAATGCATATATTTTGTTCTTCATTTCCTTAAGGTCCTATAAAATGTAATGAAGGTCATCTAGTATGACAAGCAAAGATACCATAGCTACTAGATAGAGAGAAGAAAAAAAGGAAAAGAAAAAGGGAAGGGTATTTATTGTGGGGAATATCAGGAAGGAATTCAAGGCATCTGTACTTTTGGCCCCATCAAATCTATATTTATCTGTACTCTTTGCCAACTTAAAACTTTTACTTCAATTAGTCTAACAAACTATTAACTGATTTCAAAACAAATATGACTTTTGTTCATGTATTTATTCCCTATTTTCAGTTGGTTTTCCTCTCCTCTACTTGTCTCATTTCTCCATTCCCTCATTCATATCCTTCCTTCAGCTCAGTTGAAAACCCTGCTCCAGTGTGAAACCTTATCAGATCACCTTTAATTCACAGTAATATTTCCTTCCTAAGTTTAGACTTCCATGTCATGTCGATTCTACCACTACTTTAGTGCATAATCAGATTATATGTTGTCTTATAACTTAAAAGCATCCCATGTCTCTGCAACTATACTATAAGTTGTTTGAGGGCTAGGAGTTCAACTTCTACATCATTTTTATGCCCCTTAGCATCTAGTGCAGTAATGTACATTTGTCGGGTACTAAATAATCTGTTGAATAAATGAGAGAAATTAAGACTTTTGCTTATAGTTGCTTCAAGTGTTATGCTGCCTCTTTCTACCTTGCTTAATCATGTAACTAATTGCCTAACATTATTAGAACTCAACTCAGACCACTGGTTGTTTTAATATTATTGTTTTGCTATATATTACTTGAGTTTTTTGATGATTTTACACTGATATGCTACTACAAAGAAAGAACAATCTGAACTTTATTAAAAATAAATCAAAAATAAATCAAATAAATCAAATCAATAAATAAATCAAGTCCAACCCCTTGTTTTATATTTTAGGAGAATACAGTCTAAAATTTTTTGGTATATGAGGTTTTAAAAACAGGTCAAATATTCAGATACATTATGGATTGAGAGGATGGATTCTGATCTGACATTTAGGACTGAATGTTGATATGGTGGTTATCGTAATAAACTGATTGAATTGCAGAATTTAAACTGTAGATCAGTAATTGCCAGAAACTAGGAACAGATTATTTTATACAAAGAAAATTGTAGACACTTTTACCTCTCCTTTATAGTAGTGATTATAATGCTCATTTAAAAATTATTTTATCTATTCTTTGTACATAGCATCAGCTTTGATGATAGGCTTTATTAGCCCATTTTTATAGACACAAAAAGCAAAGGGTATAGTAAGGTCAAATAACTACCAAAGCCACACATCTAATTCAATAGGCCATTTTCACTTTGTTATGGGGCTGAGATAAGGACCACCGACTCAAATAAGAATTTCAAAAAGGAGTCTTTTATTGACCACAGGGCTGTCTCAGCAAAGTCTAAAGCAGACTAAGTGAGAGAGCAGTGAGTGGTCTGAAGTTGGGGTTTTTCTAGTCTGAAAGTTGGCAAAGGGCCAAACAGGTGGGCTGAAAGTTAGCAATTAGAAGCAAAAATAAAGTTGGCAGAAGAAGCAAAAAGCGAGCACAGGGTCACGATGACCTCTTTTACAGAAGTGAACCTTGCAATTTGGCGGATTAGCAGATATGTAACATAAAGGTCACATAAAGCAGATCTGGCAATTAGCATATAAGTAAACCAATTTGTCACAGCACTTAGCTTGTTAATGCCTATCGTGACAGTACTTGGCTCATTAGTTCTTATCGTATTCTGTTCTGGCCCTATCCGGACCGATCTAAGAGTAATATCCTTGGCATCATTTCATTTACCTCTTTTTCCCCTTCCTCCTACCTGGGGGGTGGTGTGAGGCCGTGGTGAGGCCACCGGCATCCATCTTATGGGGGTGATGAGGCAGCTGGCACCCATCTCAACTTCAAAATTCATGTTTTGAATCACTGTTATATTATTTTTCATATTTTCCAATACTCGGTATAATTTTCCTGTCATTTTAGAGCCTGACTAGACAGGAATTCTGGCAATTGCTCCAGCAGAACTATGGCACTGAGCTAGGCTTAAATGCTGAAGAGATGGAAAACTTGTCCCTGTCGATGGAGGATAATGTGCAGCCAAGGTACAACAAAATGTTTTTAAATGTAAACATTTATTAATAATCAAAACAATTATTTTAGATCCATTAATTCTGAATTTTTATTAATTCTAGGTGTAGTTTTCCTCTTCGTTCTCTGTGGTGGAATGGGGTAAAAGGTGGACAGAGAAAGTTTGCAAAATAGGAAAGCAAACACTGGATGTACAAGCAAATGTTAACTATGTAATGATGGCTCCTAAGGTTTGCTTAAAGCCTAGTAAGCCTTTTTATTAAGGATCTAGAGAAGTATCTAGTGAAACCTCTGCATTTATAGGTAATAATAAAGTAAATTAGATGGTAGGTGTTTTGAAGGATATAGTGACAACTTTTCCTCAAGGTTCATTTAGTGTAGTGCTTGGCATGTATTTTGGTACTCAAGTAAATATTGAATACATTAATGAAAGGAGTGGAAATACACGTAGTTATTATACAAGGTAGAAAATGGTAAGAGGCATAAAAGAGTAATAGATAATGTGATAAAGTAAAAATAGAGAGAGATTATTTTTGACTGATGAGGGTTCATTTAGGAGAGTGGACATTTTTATTAACCTGTACAAGTTAAAGTGCATTTAAGCTATAGGATTAAAAGCAATTAAAGATGATACATTAAAATTCTATAGCAAAATTATGTTAAGTGAAAGAAGTCAGTTAGAAAGACCATGTATTATGTGATTTCCATGTGCATGAAATGGAGTCTAGAATTAGTAAATTCATAAAAAATATATTAGTAGTTGCCAGCAGCTGAGAGGAAAAGGGAACAGGGAGTGACTGCTAATGGGTATAGAGTTCCTTTTTTGGGTGAAGAAAATGTTCTAAATTTGGATAGTGGTGATAGTTGTGCAACTCTGTAGACCACTCAATTGTACACTTTAAATGAAGTGAATTTTATATGTCAGTTATATCTTAATAAAGCTGTTACTAAAAAATTCTAACAAGTCTTAAAATGGAAATATTTTTAAAGTCTCAAAATATGAAATTTTACTCATTGGTTATGCCAAGCCTATTTATGTTATTTCAGTTTAGCATCAACATTTTATAGCCATTTTAAATGTGGTTGCACATGTATATTTTATTAGTTTTTTTGAAAGTTAACAATTTCTATTATATCATTTCCCTTGTATAATTTACTAGACTCTCTCAGGTACTGTCATTGAATAGAAAAGTGATTACTCTAATGCAGAGGGCCTTGGATTGTGGTAAACAAGATCTAGATTTTAGTCTGGGCCACCAAGGCCCAGTCACATCTTTTACTTTTCTGGTCCTTTGTTTACTCATCTGAAATGAAAACAGTTGGATTCAGTGGTTCTGAACCTTCCTAATGCCCCAATGTATTTTCATTGTTAAAAAGGGGTTGCAACCCACAGGTTGAGAACCACCCCCAGGTTGAGTCCCTGCCAATTTGAGAAGTTTCTAGTTGTCAAAGAAGGATAGAAATATTTTTGACTAGTTGCCTTACACTTACGACTAGTTTTTTGAGGTCAACAAACAAGATGCTACTGTTTTTCTTCTGGTGATTGAGAGCTTGCTTTTTCTTTTCTTTCTTTTTTTTTTTTTTTTTTTGAGACAGAGTCTCACTTTGTCACCCTTGGTAGAATGCCATGGCATCACAGCTCACAGCTCACAGCAACCTCAAACTAGCGATTCTCTTGCCTCAGCCTCTCTAGTAGCTGGGACTATGGGCGCCTGCCACAGTGCCTAGCTATTTTTTTTGTTTGTTTAGCAGACCTGGGCTGGGTTCAAACTCACCAGGCCCCGAGCATGTGGCTGGCACCCTAACCACTGAGCTACAGACACCCCCAAGATTGGGAGCTTTCTGAGAAAGAATGTGTGTCCTCATTCACTCTTCTACTTCTTTTCTCATGTCTCCAATCTCTGAAAGATGCATTATTGGTTTCAAACCTTTATTTCCTCAGCTTTTCTATCTTCTTTCTCTTCATTCTTAATCCCTCTTTCCCTCTTCCTACTCTTTCCTCTCCATTTCTCCACACCTCACTTCTATCCTTAAATCCTAAAGTATAGACACTCAAGTAGTGAACTAATTCCAAGGAGTCATTTTTCTTATTTGGTTTCCTCAGAGCCCTGTCATTGTGCCTGGCCAGCAGTAACTTGGTAGCAAACCTTCCTATTATTTGGGCAGAGTTAAATAGGGTTGAAATACTCTTACCTTTTTTTTATTCCTTCCTCAATATAATATAGTTTCAAATGTTAAGTTTCTACTTTATTTTAGGAGAAGGGTTTTAAGTCAATGCATAGCAAAAAAAAGTCTATACACATCAATGACTACATAGGAATAATAATGGCTCTATAATGTTGAGCACTGGAAATCAGATCACTTATGCTCCTTTTGTATTTTATAAGCTTTTCTTTCTTTTTACCCCTGGAGAAAGGGAAAGCAGATCCCAGGACATTTATTGTAGTCTTGGCCCCTATCATCATGTGAGCTATTCCTTAAACTTGTTCTTAGGGCTGCATAGAACAAGGGGGTAGGACTGGTTGATGGGCGCTGTGCACAGATGGTCTGGAGCTTCCACTTGAGATAGGAGTTTGGAAGACTGGGTCCCAACGAAGATCTAAAAGTGCTTTAGTGTAGACTAGTGTCCAGCTCACACATTTATTCTATTTCTTTAGAAACTCTGTGGTTGTCCATCACTGAAATTTTAACAAGCAGTATTCATTTGATTAGTTACTGTTGTGGCCAATGTACTTTGCTGATTTTTTTAAGTTTCTGAAATTTATAGAGTGTCATATGAGCTTACCTTTTTTTCTTGAGACAGAGTCTTACTTTGTCACCCTGCACAGAGTACCATGGCATTATCATAGCTCACAATTTATAAGGATATAAACTCTTGGGCTCAAGCAATCTTCTTGTCTCAGCTTCCTAAGTAGCTAGGACTATAGGCACCCGCCACAACACCCGACTTACTTTTTTGTTTTTAGTAGAGATGGGGTTTCTCTCTTGCTCAGGCTGATCTTGAACTCCTGAGTTCAAGCAACACCCTGCTTGGCCTCCTAGAGTACTAGGGTTATAGGCATAAGCCACCACACTGCCTGGCTTGCTTATCTTAATTATTTTCAAAAATGAAGTCAATTTACATGAGATTTAAGAAGATAGGTTTAAATGAAGTCAATTTACATGAGATTTAAGAAGTTAAGTTCATTATAAGTAGAAGCTTGTTACATTGCAATGATTTATTTGTTGTCAAAATGCTTTATAATAGAAAAGGACCTCAATGAGGAAACCAAATCACTTATTTGTGTGGAAGTGACCTTACTTTTCTATAATGTGTTTTTTACAGAAGTCCAGGACAAAGCAGCTTGGATAACTCTGGGGAGAGAGATGAAAAATTATCCAAGTCCATCAGTTTTACTCGTGAATCACTCAATCGGGTTTCAGAAACAGAGTCACTTGATGGGAATTCAGCAAAAGGAGTTAGTATATAATCTCTTTAAAAATATATCTTATACTGCCATGTACTCATTATAATATATGATCAAATGAAAATACAATATATAAAATGTTTAAAAACCCAGGATGTCAGGCTGCTACTTTAGGAGAAGAGTTTTAAGTTTATAGGTACCAGAGATAAAGTTAGGAAAATGTGTGATTTTGTTCAGAACTGGATAAAGTGTAGCAAAGCTACCAGGCAGTTCCTGGAGCAGCAGTCTATAGGGGGAGTAAATACAATTAAAAAAATAACAAGATGGGGAAATTTGTAGTTAGCAGAATTTTTCCCATGGTGAGTAGGGTGGTAGAAAGAGTCTATTTTGAAGAGAGAGATGAGCCCCTGAGCTTGAGTAACAATAAAGGCTGCTTAAGCTGCCTCCTATAGTGGGTACTTCAGTTAAACACTGAGCTTTAGAGTTAGTTGGTTTCTTCTTTTATTTTTTCAAGTACTCATAATGGAGCTGAGAAATTCCTATTGCCTACTGACATCATAGCTGTTGTAATGTGGTAGCATGATGTATTACTCAAATGTTTGAGGTGATACTGGTGTAAACAAACCTACTGCACTGCCATTCTTATAAAAGTAGATATAGCACATACAATTAGGTATAGTACATAATACATAATAATGAAAGTAAATGACTGTTATTAGCTTGTGTATTTACCCTAATATACTTTTTATTGTTATTTGAGAGTATACTCCTACTTATATTAAAAAAAAAACAAAACCTAACTTAACTGTAAAAGAGCCTAAGACAGGTCCTTCAAGAGGTATTTCAGAAGTGCTCCTAATATAAGAGATGACAATTCTATGCATGTTATTGCCCCTAAAGACCTTCTTATAGAACAAAATGTGGAGGTGACAGACAGTGAAATTAATGGTCTTGACGCTCTGTAGGCCTAGACTAATGTGTGTGTTTGTTTCTTAGTTTTTAATAAAAACACTTAAAAGTGAAAAAATAAAATAAATATTTTAAAATAGAAAAGAGTTTATAGAATAAGGATATAAAGAAAGAAAATACTTTTGAATAGTTGTACAATGTATTTATGTTTTGCGTGAAGTGATAAGTGTTTTTCATTATAAAATGAAAAAGTCAAAATTTTAAAAAAATTTAAAAGTTCATCAATTTAAAAAGTTAGAGTAAGCTAAGCTTAGTTTATTTTTTACTACATTAAGTACAGTGTTTATAAAGTCTTGTAGTAGTGTATAGTAATGTCCTAAGCCTTCACAGTCATTCACTGACTCATCCAGAACAACTTCCATTCTTGCAGACACCATTCATGGTGAGTGCCCTATGCTGGTGAGTGCCCTATGCTGGTGTACTGGTTTTTTTTTTTTATAGAGACAGAATCTCACTTTATTGCCCTCAGTAGAGTGCTGTGGCATCACATAGCTCACAGCAACCTCTAGCTCCTGGGCTTAGGTGATTCTCTTGCTTCAGCCTCCCCAGTAGCTGGGACTACAGGCACCTGCCTGGCTATTTTTTTGTTGCAGTTTGGCCGGGGCCAGGTTTGAACCTGCCGCCTTTGGTATAAGGGGCCGGTACCCTACCCACTGAGCCACAGGCGCTGCCCCAGTTTTTATCTTTTATACCATATTTTTACTATACCTTTTCAATGTTTAATTATGTTTCAGTGTACAAATACTTACCATTGTGCTACAATTGCCTACAGTATTCACTGAAGTAACATGCTGTCCAGGTTTGTTGCCTAGGGGCAATAGGCTATATTATACATATAGCCTAGGTTTGTAGTAAGCTATGCCCTCTAGGTTTGTTTAAGCATACTCTATGATGTTGGCACAATGACAAAATTGCTTCATAATACATTTCTTAGAATATATCCCTATTGTTAAACCATGCATGACTCTACTTAGAACATTTTCTAACACACACTAAGTATCTAATAACTATAAACTGTTGTAATTGAAGGTGAGTCTGCATGTGGCCAGCAATGGTCCATTTCCACCCTCCCCCAGGGAACTCCCAACTGGCTCTTCTGAGTAAATGTTAGGAAAACATCAAAAGAGAATGTATTTATGTGAAAGGCTGCCAAATTACTAGCTTTTTTCAGAAAACAGTAATGCATCTACATTCTTTGCATTCTTGCAAAGTGTATTCATCTAGAGACCTTTAGTGACTTTCTACTTGTGCAATGGAGGTGAGTAACTTAAAGTTTTAAGATAGATCATACATTCATTAATGTCTAAGATTGGTGTTACAAATGTTTTCAGGTTATGGAATACAAATGATACACATTTTAGTCTTTTTTTTCCCTTTTGCATTCAAGAGCAGTGTGGTGAGATTCTTAGATGTTGACAAATACAAGTGTCACTTTGCGGCTCGGCGCCTATAGCTCAACCGGCTAAGGCGCCAGCCATGTACACCTAAGGTGGCGGGTTCGAATCCCCAGCCCGGACCCGCCAAACAACTATGACAGCTGCAGCCAAAAAATAGCCGGGCGTTGTGGCGGGCGCCTGT
>CAUYTI010103572.1:0-36745 GCA_963575145.1 Galago senegalensis | reverse complement strand
TCCAACTCCTGGGCTCTAGCGAGTCTCCTGCCTCCGCCTCCCAAGTAGCTGGGACCACAGGCGCCCACCACAACGCCCGGCTATTTTTTGGTTGCAGCCGTCATTGTTGTTTGGCGGGTCCGGGATGGGGATTCGAACCCGCCACCTTAGGTGTACGTGGCTGGCGCCTTAGCCGGTTGAGCTATAGGCGCTGAGCCTAAATAATAAATTTCAATAACATACACAAACAAACACGGATGTTTGAGAATGCTAATGTTTCTTTTTGCATTTCTCAAATTTCCCTTGATTTTGGTATGAGTATTTCAGAATCCTGTTTCTTTTTTACTGTTTATTACATCAACTGTACGTTTTAATCTAAGTTTTTTTTCTATTCTTCTGAATAGACTTTTGAAATAGTCTTCAGCATTTCAAAGGAACTCAATGGGAAGAAAGTCTGTGCTGCTAACTTGATCCATGAGCAGCTAGCAGCCCTGTTCGGGGTACTGCCTCTGCAGCGTTGAAGGGCATGATCACTGTTGGAATAGAACAGGCAAAACTGGGAGAACAAAGAGGTTAGACCACAGTGGGAGACAACTGGACAACTGCACCCACATCCCCAAATTCGTGTGTTAAAGACTGAACCTCCAGTGTGACTCTTCTTGGAGATCAAGCCTTTAAGGAGATAATTAAAGCTAAAGGTGGTTACAGGGGTGGGGCCTGAATCCAAAATGACTGGTGTCCTTAGAAGAAGGGAAAGAGACACAGAGGTTGTAAGAGCACAGCGACCAGGCCGGTGGGGGACGCAGTGAGGAGAGAGCCACCGGCAAGCCCCAGACAGGCCGCAGGAGAAACCTACCCTGCCAATAGCTTGGACTTTGAGCTTTCAGAACTGTGAGAATAAACAAACAAACAAACAAACGATATTTATCTGTTGTTGAAGCTGCCTAGTCTCTGGTATTTTGCAATCGCAGCTTTAGCTCATTAACATATTATAAGATTCAGTGCTCTTCACATGATGCACAAACTATTCTTTTGCCCTCTTCCCCTTAACTCCAGAGTCATCAAACGAGTCGTCTTCACATCTGTGAAGCCCCATAGCAGTTCTGCCCACGCTCAACTCTTAGTCCAGAACGTCTTGTGACCCTTCTTACATATAAACTCTGAAACTTAGCTAAGTTTCCCCCCTCTCTCGGACATTTCCCAGCCCGTCTAGATAAACCAGGAGCCCTCCACGTAGAACTTTATCACCAGGACCACTCTCGTCCTGTCTGCCACAGTCCACACAACCTGCTCACCGCCTCCCCCATCAAGCCTTCCTGGAGGCAGAGACTATTTTCGTCATGTTTAAGTCCCTGTCTGAGTGTGATTCTGGCAGAGCCGTGTGTGTGGGAGAAGATCTTAGATGACAACTCAGTCCCTCCGTTATTCTGAGTCTGTTTGTTCTATCAAGACTGGACTTACTCACCCTCGGCTTTCAATACTCATTCCATGTTCATAAGCTTTAGAAAACAACGATCTACTGCAGCCTAGAAGCTCTGCATAGGTGTCAGATGTTTAAAAAGAAAAACTTGCACTTTTTTGTAACAAAGTAAATATGCTCTTTGGTTTTGCTTATAGCTTTAGTTTGAAATCAGTGATCTTAAACTATAAGGAACTTAATCGTACCCCCAGATTCTGCATGGACTACTTGCATGTCACCAGGTTTACATAGATACAGAAGGGTAAGGAGAGTATGTGTTCTTGAATTTATTCTGACTTAGGGGAGCTGCCAGATCCGTCTAAGAAGGACATCATGTTTGTATACTCAGTATCTCATGGACACCTATTTGCTATTGATACTTTGTAGGAAACATCAAGCTTTCTCTAACAAATTAATCACCTTCTCTGCTCCATGCATATAGGCAAAAAGTGAAAACAAAGGTTATACTTTGAAGATCTGAATTCTGTGATCATGATTTTCTTATTTCCCGTGGAAGTGATCTTTACTTCCCGTGGAAGTGATCCTTACTTCCTATGGAAGTGATCTTTATTTCCCATGGAAGTGATCCTTACTTCCCATGGAAGTGAGCCTTACTTCCCATGGACGTGATTCTTATTTCCCATGGAAGTGATCTTATTTCCTGTGGAAGTGATCCTTACTTCCTGTAGAAGTGATCCTTACTTCCCATGGAAGTGATCCTTATTTCCTGTGGAAGTGAGCCTTACTTCCCATGGAAGTGATCCTTATTTCCCATGGAAGTGACAGTCACAGAGGGAGATGTTTAAAGGCTTCCAAAAATACCAGAAGAGTTTATTCTACTCCGTATTCCCATTTGACTATAAGGCAGTTTCTACTCCAATCAAAGTTTCCTGGTTTTCTTGTAGATTAAAGAATTTCATATGTTCATTATATACTTTTAATTTATATGCCACATGTTATTCAAAGGGCACAGACAGGGTTACGCCTGTGGCTCAGGGAATGCTGGCCCCACATATCAGAAGTGGTAGGTTCAAACCTGGTCCTGGCCAAAAACTGCCAAAAAAAACCCCCAAAGGGCACAGACAATACCATTCCCCAAAACCACCACCAGATTCTGAGGCACCTGGTGACTCAAAGTCCTAAGAGATAATTTAAAAGTAAGAAGGTGATAGCATTCTATATAGGAATATGTGAAAATGAGGCCTGACACGACAGAACTTAAAAAAGCATAAGCCTCCAAACTGAAAAAATTAACTAACAGACCAAAGAGCATTTCTGGTATTGAAGATTAAACTTGAGATACTTTAAGAATCTTCCCAAAACCAAGACTCTCTACTCAGAAGTCATAAAATAAAAGAATTAAAAATAAGTAGGGTGAAAAAAAAACATTTATAAATTAAACACATGCGAACATATTTCTTTGGAATAATAAGTTGATATTGCTAAAAACGTAATAGGAAGAGATTCTTTCAGAGACAGGAATTCTTTATACGCTTCCCATTTGGCTAACATTGGAAAACAAACACTGAAACCCAGAATGAAACCCGCTCTTCACAATGCAGGGTGATATCCAAATACTTATTTCCACTCATAACAATCTTTCTAGCAAGGCAGAAAAAGATTTTTCTATTCTTAGCATAAGTCTCCAAGCCAAGTATTTTACCTTGTAATTGCTCAGAAAGGCACGCAACTTAAATGCCAAAGCAAAACTCGTATCTGAACCTACAGATGAGGGTTACGTGTCTAAAGAGTTGGAAGTGGTTTCTAAAATCTTCCTAAAGCTCAATATAACTCAGGAGTTCCAAGAGACACCTATTTTTGTAAATAAAACAAAAGAAAATCTCTACAGAGCTCTTGAATATCGCGTGGCCATTTCATTAGCCAACTTTAGCTAAGCTTAAACATGTTTTATTTTGCTAATAAACAGAAAATATACTTTCCTTCGTAATAACAAATGCTAGTCTTTCTGCTCTCAAAGAAACTAATAAAGAAAACATGTTTGACTAATTAAACTTAGAATAAAATAACGGGGGAAAATAATAAAGACACAGGTACCTACTTATCCCTGGATGAATCATTCTGTCAGCTTGAGCACCATTTATAGCATCAGTAAAATAAAATAATTGTGCGTGCTTTGACAAATCAAAATAATTTATTAAAATAAGAAAAAATAAATGGATGGAAAATATAGTCATCTACTTGTTTTTTCATAAAATTAATCTGCATCCTAGAGATACCAATGATACGTTAGTATACTGAGGTCATTATATCTCAGAAGTTAGACACTTACTTATACGTGTGCAAATGTGTGTGTGTGTTCACACGTGTCAATACCACAGGCATATTCTTTCAAAGCTGCCACCCAAAGGGTATTTTGAATTCATGTGCTAACCAGCAAAAAAATGTTCTTCAATTATGTCTCACAAAAAAATTGCAATTCAACAGGCTAAAAAAACCTAGGGGATCAGATATATGTTATGGCTTCTTTCTTTTCATTTATTCTTGACATCATTTCATAATGTACTAAGCTATCAAATATGCATTGGATATATACCTGAGAACATCACATCAGAATTATCTTCTCCTTTTCAGATACGTGTTATGTAGTTAGCGATTGGTACGTGAGCTTGCAGAAGGCAATTCCGCTCCAGTATCCATGGGCGGCTTTGCCGATTATGTTAATCTATGCTTTCCACTTCTACAACTTCTACTGAAAAACTATACTGCGCATTTATTTTTATAATTGTAGTATTTTTTAATTTCAAAAGTTGGCTGTAAAATCATTTGAAGGTCTCTGTTTTCTTCAGCGGTAAACTTGGAAAATAATTCAGAATCCTATCTCCTCTGGCAAAGATAATCTAGATGAATTTCTTGGAAAGGTGAAAGGCCTTGTGTTATGACAAGTTATGCAGAAACTAATTTGCAAAACGGAATACATTTTAGTGACCCTCATTTCTAAAATACCTACAGAGAAGTAATTCCCCCTGGCTGGAAGGTTTAAACAGATGAATCTGGTAACAGGTATATTTATAAGAGATGTTAATAAGAAGACACATATTTATGGTTTGAGGAAAGAAAAATGATAAAAAATGGAGTATCTAAATCAAGTTAGAAATGTGAAGTTATGGTATATATCAGAACCACATGGTACCAAAAACATATGTCATCGATTAGAGAAACACTCAAGGATAGCGCCTGTCTCCAGACTATGGTGGATTTTATGGAAAAATCCTAGAACTAAAAAAAACCTACTAGGGGTGGCGCCTGTGGGCTCAAAGGAGTAGGGCGCTGGCCCCATATGCCAAAGGTGGAGGGTTCATATTGGGCCAAAAACTGCACACACAAAAAAAAAAACTATTACATGAAACAAACAGTCAATGTTAGTAATTCAGCAGGAGATAATATTCTAATATTATCTTTAATAAGATGTTTTTATTGGTAAAGGAACACCGAAATCTTTCATATAATATCGATATGTTAAATTCTAATCAAGTCAATCCAAGTCTTCAGGTGCTCATGACTGTGTATCAGAAGATACACAGAGTTGCTGAGATGATCCGAGGTGGAGGGCTGGGATCAAAGGGACTCTACGTAATGTGACATCAGTAATCTTAAGTGAAAAGATTCTCTCCAGATGGGTTCATTCTCTACTCACCTGCTAATCCACCTTACGGCTAGCTCTCTTTTTCGTCCTTTTTATTACTTTGGAATGTGTATTTTTTTTTCATTTTGCACTGCAGTATTCCTGTAGACTTGTGTTCTTTGCCAAGCACGACTTCCTCAATATACTAATGAGTCCAAGAAACAGCTCCAAATGTTTATTTTCAGAGATTGATAATGCTAACAGTTCTGGGTGCTAGCATTTTTGGAAAGATCTTGAATCTTTTTGAGCCAAAACATAAACACATACATTTATGTGTTAAAATCAGTCTTTATGGACGAGAGAAATATTTATTTATTTACTTTCACTGATGACTAATAGATGTATATAGTCTCAGGGGACATGTGATGATCTAATACATTCACATAATTTGAAAGATAAGATCTCTTTACTTGAGATATCCTTCACCTAAAATATTTGACTTTATGCTAGAAACACTGAATTATTTCTCTTCTAGGTATTTTGAAATGTATAACAAATTATTAAGACTACAGTCACCCTATTGATCTATTTCAGACAAGTTCTTATTTCTTCCATCAAACCACGTATTTGTATCCACTAATCAATTTCTCACCTCCATCCTTCCACATGCTTCCTTTTTTTTTTTTTTTTGCAGTTTTTGGTCATAGCTGGGTTTGAACCTGCCACCTCCAGCATATGGGACCAGCATCCTACTCTTTTGAGCCACAGGCACCGCCCCCTCCACATGCTTCCTGATTTGGATAAATAAAAATCTTCTCTATCTTCCATGTGGTCTGTTTAAAACAAAACAGATTTTGCTTTTTACCATTTGGGAACACTAACTACAAATAAATACAATTTATATAACTTCTTGCTACATCAATGATAAAGTAAACATCTAACTTTACAGAAACCATTATCAATTAATGCACTTTTCATAGTAACAATTATTAGGTTAACAGTTATGCCCCAATTACTTGAGAGGTAACCTTTTTCTGAAAGGCAAACTGATCATACTACCTAAGCTGAGAAAATTTAAAATATATCATACAAAATAAGTTATTGGCTATATGTAGTAATATTCTTAATAATAAAGAAACAAAGAATCAATTACATGTTGCAGAAGAAATAGAACTGAGGGAGAAAAATCTAATATGTTTTTAGCCTAATCTGATTTCTGCCAGGCAATGAAAAATAAAATCTGAATACTACACGAGAATATATTCAATTAACTAATAACCCAAAGCTACCGTAGTGTGGTGCAAATAAAGCTCCGCTCTCATTTTTATAACTGATCAGCAGAGTCTTTGACTGCGAAGATTTGGTCTGTCTAAAACTCATCATATAAAACATTAGACATTATATGGCATTCTGGTACGTATATTCAGGTTTGATTAAGAGAGGCTGGCATGATATATATTCTCATTTACTCATATTCAAAAGTACTTATGTGCTATAATTCCTAACTCAGGACTCCTTGCTGTTCCTAAATTTGCACACTAAGTGACATCTGCTTTCTGTATTTACATATAGAGTACCTTGCAAATTTCAAATTATCCCCCATTATCACCCGTAAATTCAATTTCACTGCAAGTACTTGAACATTTTTGCCTGGAAACTTAGACTAATGCAGAAAATAAAGTGCCGCATAATTTATTAAGTTATGCAACAGGCTCTCATTAGCATATGTGAAGAGACTCTCATTAGCATATGTGAAGAGATCAGCAACCACTAGCAGTGGGCATGAGCTTTTTCTTTTTTCTAAAATAGCGACTGGTTCAAACTTACTTCCCAGTTTAGTGATTTTTACTAAAAATACAGTAGAATGTCTGGTTCAGTCGACCAGCTGAGGAACGAGCACAAATGGGCCACACCTGGAGGTGTCAACAGCAGAGTGGGACTACGCAGGGACGCGTCCGGGGACTGGCCTTTCTCGTACAGATTTTATTAGAGAATATCACGTTGCATCCACATAATCAAAACTCAGTGAAATCACACGCACAGCACCATACAAAGGCAAAACATTCACTGTTTTCTCATTTTGGAAAGATCTCGAGTCTTTTCGAGCCAAAACATTAACCCATATAATTATGTGCTGAAATCAGTCTTTATGGATGAGAAAAATATTTATTTATTTACTTTTACTGATGAATAACAGATGTATATAGTCCCAAGGGACATGTGATAGTTTAATACACATTAAATCATTTTTAATGTGTATTAATCATTTTTTTCTGAAAAAAGAGTCATCTTGGGTTATGATAAATCCAACTTTCTTAAATACGTCTGTATCATTTCAGCTGAATTTTACCCCAAGCAGAACTGACCCAGAGGCTTGGTGCTTGTGGCTCAAGTGGCTAAGATGCCAGCCACATACACCTAAGGTGGAGGGTTCAAATCCAGCCCGGGCCCGCCAAACAACAATAATGGGTGCAACCAAAAAATAGCTGGGCGTTGTGGCGGGCACCTGTGGTCCCAGCTTCTTGGGAGCCTGAGGCAGGAGACTCGCTTGAGCCCAGGAGTTGGAGGTTGCTGTGAGCTGTGATGCCATGGCACTCTACCCAGGGGGACAGCTTGAGGCTCTGTCTCAAAAAAAAAAAAAAAAAGAACTGACCCAGAGGACAGTGTCCAGAGCGTTAACTGATACAGCGGATGAAGCTGCTTCCACAGGGGGCCACAGGGGCGTGTCCAGTGATGACCCACTCCTGGAGCTGGGCTCGGGAATGCATTGAAAATGTTTTGATGCTGCCTTGGTCCACAAGGTGGATTTCTGAGGTTGCATTTGGAGTCAGAAATTTCAGCCTCCCGTTTGAGATGATTCACGTGAGCACAGGTGGCTAGGAGGGTCATCCATGGTCAGTAGAATACACTGCTATTTCACTTCTCAGTCGATACCTCTTGCCCTCTCCTCAAAGAGGACTCCAGTCATCCCTGCTGGTCTCCAAGTGACAGGGACGTCTTTGGGCTTCAGCTTCTGAAAGCGTGTGGCTTTGACAATTTGCCAGTCGCCACGGGCTTTCGTCTCTCTCTGGTTGAGCTAGTGCAGAGAACTGCGATATTTTCTTTGGAAAGTTTTCCACTCTTACATTTCACTTGTCACCCTTCACGACAAGATTCCTGCCAGGCATCCCCTTGAAAAAGCGTCTACACTCATCAGCATTAATGATGTCGTTGTCTTTGAAGCCCCTGGTGAAGTTGGGAACTTTTTGATGAACTCTTCTGCAACTGTTACTGGAACATCACTGGACTCACCACACAAGGCTTTCTGAGAGATCTCGTGTTGCGGTTTACAGTTCTCCAGCCAACCCCTTGATGCTGGTAATCTGCCACCCAGAATTCCTGTGCAAATTTTTATGCAATTTTTGGATCAGTGGTGTGGAGACGGATGCATTAACCACCCTCATTTGTCTGAACCAGCTTCACCGACTTCCATGGAGGGAAGTTTCCTCCTTTTCTGCTGCAGGTCTCTGCTTTCCTCACCACCTCTCTTCAAGACTCACATTCACATTTTTGGAATTGGCTAACTGTGGTCTTGCTTGATGCCAAAATGTTCCGCCATCTTTCTGAGGTTGCTACTTTCCAGAAAATGTAGATCAACATTTTCTTTCAAGGTCAACTCTGTGAACTCTTTCTGTTGAGCCACTGTGTCTCCATGAACTATACAATTGTTCAGTAACTGTGGGATACACTTACCATTCAGACCAGTATGTATGATACTTTGTCATGCAGTGTGTGATGATTAAATCAGTCCAGATAGCACATCCATCATTTCAAACATTTTTCATTTGCATGTGCTGGGAAAATTTGAAATCTCTGCCAGCTATTTGGAAATGTACAGTAGATTATTATTAGCCATAGTCACCCTACTGTGCCACTGAACATGAGAACTTAAAATCCTTGCATCTAACCGCACGATTGTACCCACTGACCAACTGTTCCTCACCCCTCTTCCCTCTTCCTGACCTCTAATAACCATAGTTTGATCGATTTTGTAACCTTGGTTTCATTAAAACCTTATTTTTGCTTAAGGAATGTATTGAATTATAAAACTTTGGATGGATTTGAATTTTTTTTTCTTTTTGTAGTTTTTGGCTAGGGCTGGGTTTGAACCTGCTTGTCTTACATAGATTCAGTGGAAGAGTTTCTGTGAAGGGGTTTCTGATACGAGGAATTGTTTCTGATCTGTTATAATTTGCAAGAGAAATATAAGACAGTGTAACGGATCTGTCAAAGGAGCAAAGGAAAAACCTTGCTTAGAAAGTCTCACACAGACACACAAGCAGTTATTTCAAAATTTCAGAACCCTTCCTGGGCTATGAACATACAAAATCTGCCATGGGCGTTATTTTTTCTACCACTATCGAAAGAGTTCTTAACTTCCCCTGGAACCAACACAACAGAACCCAAGATCTTTTTGTAAGTTATAAAATCTCCTGCAGTGCTACTGATGTAAACTGAAAAATAACTTTCAGGAAGGTGAGAAACAATTTCGCTCTTTTTCCTTTTTTTCTTCTTTTTTGCGTGTTTCTGTGACTTTAACATGTAAAAATGTAACATTTCTAAAACAAAACTTAGATCTCTCATTTAAATAGAAAAAAAATACTCCTACTGTTCATTTAGCATCTTTACTTGCTAGAAAACTCAAAAGAAAACCACTTTTAACTGTCTAGATTTGTAACTCTAAGAAAATTCAAAATGCCAGAAACATATTTGTGCCTGTGACTCCAGAAATAACTGCTAATAATTCTTGTATACTGTCCCTGATGAACGCCTGCTACATTTAACTTTATTTCCAATAGTCACTTTTTAAGTTAAAAAATAGTGCATTAAGGACAAACATATAGTAGATTAATCATTGCATTAGGCATGTGGGAAATGGAGCTTAACAGTAATTGACACGCGGAGTCTTATGGCAGTGACAGAGAGCTGGGTTTTTTTTGGCCAGGGCTAGATTTGAACCCACCACGTTCAGCATATGGGGCCAGCGTCCTATCCTTTGAGCCACAGGCACCACCCAATGACGGAGATATTTTAAAACTGATTTACTGTGATGGTTGCATCACTTGGGAAATTTACCGAGTAAAGTTTGTACACGTATTTTTGAAATGAGTGAATTATACAGTACACTAACACGTTTCAATAAATGTATACGAAAATGAATGCACTGAGAAAAGCCAGATACAAACCATGTACCATATAAAATTATTTATTTAAACTACAAAACAAGCAAAAGTAATTTAGGGTGTTGGAGGGCAGGATAGGGTGGCTCCTTGGGGGAGGTGATATGGCTGGTGAGGAGCACCAGGGGGCGCTCGTGAGGAGCCATCTGCCTTCAGCATCTTCAGCACTAGTTAGAAGGATGAGCATGATTTGGAAAAAATTCAATGAGCTGCACACACATGATGAGTGGCATTTTCTGTATAAATATTATACTTCCATAAAATGTTACGTATACATATACAGACACATTCCTATTCACTAATGTCTTTTTAAATTTGAAAAAAAATGGGCTATTATATGTAAAGTAAGGGTCTTATACCATAAAATTTCAAATGCATGTGATAAAAGTTGGCACAAAAAGTAAATGTCATAAAAAGCTGGAAAAAAGGATACTAATGCATATGATATTCAGTCTCCAACTTTTATATGAAATTCATGTTCAATTTATCAGAACAACAATGGAAGAGTTTGGGGTGGGGTGTTTGTTTTTTGACAAGGAAACAGTATCAAGGTAGTATATTATCTGGAAATATCTAGGTTTTTAGAAAGCTGCAGTCTCCATCCCTGGGCCATGGATTGTACATTTCCATGGCCTGTTAGTCCCATAGGAGGTGAGTGGTGCAGACAAGCAAAGCTTCGCCTTTATTCACAGCCGTTCCCACCACTGGCATCACTGCCCTAGCTCTGCTTCCTACCAGCAGCTTTAGATTCTCACAGGGGCATGAACCTACTGTAAACTGCACGTGTGAGGGAGCAGCTCAGGGCTCCCACCGATTCTGCATTGTGGGAGACATATAATTATTACATTATATATTATAAGTGTGATGCATTTGAATTATTATGAAACCACCTCCCCATCCTCCACCATACTTAGAAATACCGTCTTCCATGAAACTCATTGTTGGTGCTAGATGGTTGGGAACTGCTGCTTAAAAGCATGCATATCTCACCTACAGGGAGGGCTTTTAGAGGGCGAAGGGTTTGGCACCAAACAGTAGCACATTAGGAAGAGGACTTAGAGACACTAAATTGTCAGGTGTCCACAGCAGAACACCAATACACTTGTGAACGGAAAACAATGGGTGAAGCTGCTCCCTTGAGTTCCTCTTGAGTCTTCTTCCACTTATATATCTAGTATGATGTTGATAGAATCTGCTTTTACTAATTGTGCCATCTTTCAAGGACCAATTCTTGGTATTTCCTCCAATGAAATATTCTCTTATAACACCTTGCTGAAGGGTCTTTCCTCCTTTCATCTCCACAATAAACGTAAATGAGATAAAAAATAGAACATAGAGCAGATGACTCCGGGTGTTTTGTAACCTGTTAAAAATATAGTTTTAGTGGCAAGAACCATCACTGCTTTTATTTAGCCATCAAAACCCAGGACAATAGTTATTGTGAACTGCACATTACAGCCTGCCAAGGGTTGGTTGAGGTAACAAAAGAAATAGTTCTATGAATAGACAAAGATAACATAAAACTGAATTCCTAATGTAAAATATCTGAAGTTATCCAATTGGTAACAGTCATTTTCACATTTAGATTCCAAAGTAATATGTAATAGTTTTAAAAAATCTCTGACACATATAACCATAAAACAAAAGGAATAAGAAACCATGAAGATGACAGAATTACAAAAACTTTTCAGTGGCATAACCACTTTGATGGCATATTCTTTTTTTTGTTAATACATCAAAAACTGATTTTTGGTAAAACGTCAGCAGAAAGTCTGTCCTCTAGAAACCTACAATTTACTTTAGAAAAGATAGTTGTGTGATCAGACAGGCTTATTAATGTTTAGATGTAATTAAGAAGGACGTAAGACCAGGTGAGGTGGTTCACACCTGCAATCATTGCACTCTGGGAGGCCGAGGCCAGCAGATAGCTTAAGCTCAGGAATTCCAGACCATCCTGAGCAAGAGTGAGACTGGGTCTTTACTAAAACCAGAAAAATTAGATGGGTGTGGTGGTGGGGACCTGCAGTCCCAGCTACTTGGGAGGCTGAGGCAAGAGTATCGCTTGAGCCCAAGAGTTAGAGGTTGCTGTGAGCTGTGATGCCACAGGACTCTATTAAAGGTGACATAGTGAAACTCTGTCTCAAATTTAAAAAGAAAAAGGATGTAGATAGTGCTAAGTAAAAGTACAAGTTCTGGGAAGTTAAATGTATTCTGACATTTTAACAAGTCTTCTAGTAGGACAATGAAATGCAGGTAAAGTATGGAATATTTTTTTTGGGGGGTGAACATAGCAGGTCCAGAACACACTTGATTTGAAAACAGGTACCAGACTGGAAAGTTATACTGGAGAAAACTGTGGAAATCAAGAGTCACGTCCTTTTCAATTCAAGTTTCACATTTGTTCATACTTAAAATAACAAGTATACAGTTTAATTTGTTCAATGTGTATCAAACATCTGCATAAATAATATTCCAAGTCTCAAAAAACTCCATAAGTCTATGTGTGTTAAACATGAGGTTCTGCCTCTGTGGCTGTGTTTGAAAAAATAAAGTTTTATTAGAATAAAAAAAAATAATATTCCAAGTCTCTCCAGGCCTATAACATCTGTCCCATGTATGAGGCTGAAGCAAGTTATGAAGACTTTTCAACAAGGCTATGCAAGAATATAGTAATAATAATAATAATAACCATTTTGTACTTGGTAATAATCCACTAGACAGGCTCAAAATGTTTAGACCCTGATATCTCTTTCTAGGAGTTTAAGCAAAATATTTTAATCTAAGATAATTTTTAGAAAAGATCCTTTGAATTATAACTTCAGTTCTAACATATTAATCTACTTAAACTGTCCGTATCATTATTGTTATAAGTTCATATCATAATTAGTAATTATCAGCACTATTTAACATGCTGTGGTTGGCATGACAGTGTAACCAAGTTCATTACAAAGCTGTGCAAGGGGGCTTGGCCATCCCATTTCTTGGGGGCTTCTAAAATGGAATCCAATTTCTTTTCTTTGAAAGTCAAAAATGTTTACATTGGACAAGTATAAATATCGTACATTTAATAGATCAATGCAAGGCAGAAACTTGCTTCCACAGAGAATTAACCATGGCTATTTCAGTAAACCGACAACTCCCATGAAGAATGTTTCCACAAATGACCACTAGGGGTGCCCAGAGTATTTTTACTTTGCAGATTAGTCGCTTCAGGGACGCACCCCATATAGTTCAGTGGCTCCAAAGGGTCCATTACAACTGTTTTTTGCAATAATTATAAGATGAGGGGCTTATTTGGGTCGCCATGAATAACATCAATGAAAATATTAAAACTACTTCAGTGAAAAATGACGAAGAGATCAAAGAGCCAGGGACGTTATTTCTATTATGTTTTAAATAAAAATCTAATCATAGAAAAGCAGAATTTCCTCCTCATCCCACACCCAAACACATTCAAACATATCCTAGGTTCAGTTGCATGACTGAAACAAATAAAAATAACAATTTCATCACTGTGTCCATCCCCTACAACTTACGGGAAATCACTCCTGAAAGACCATTACATCACATGCCAGGGAGTGATTACTTATCATCTCATTCATCACAGAGGGTTTTGGTATAGTCGGCGGCAAGTCAGATATGCAACAGCGAGAGAGACAGAACAACAAAATGCAGCCACAGTTTTATCAAATGGAATCCCTGATCTTTTTTTTATTTTTTGGCTGGGGCTGGGTTTGAACCAGCCACCTCTGGCATATGGTGCTGGTGCCCTACTCCTTTGAGCCACAGGCCCCACTCAAGGAATCCCCAACCTTATTAAAATCTTTCTTCTCATTAACACTCACCTTAGCATGAACCATCGGGACAATAACAGACAAATCAAAGCCCTCAGATTTGCCCAGAGTCCAGCACCCTTCACGTATACCCCCGACACTCAGATCATTAAAACCTCACACTTAATCCTTTGCATTAACAATGGACTCAGCAGTAATTTATATAAACAAGACACAGACTCTGTGAATCCATGAACCACACACAAAATAGCACAATTTTAAGTATCAAGAAGACGAAAAGTTAAAATAAGGAAAGCTTTCCTAAGAATGAGAAAAATAATCCTCGAAATCTACTGTTTTCGTTTTCAGACTTTAATATGTTTAGTTTTATAAAAGCTACAGTTTGCCTTATATTTTAAAAAGTCCTTGAATAACAGAAAGAAAAGAATAAGGTGACGGTTTATAGTAAATAAATGTCTCTGTCATTGATTTGTGAGAAAAAACATGGTAATGGTGAACAAAGATTTAAGAAATATATGATATTTAGCCAACTGATCAATAAATTTAATATAATTTAAATCTCCTATAGTACAAATCCCTATATATCAGTCTCTTTAGAACCAAAAATCTTTTTTCTTATCCAGTGATTTCATATGGTATCTTAATTTACATTATTTTAGGATAGCTCTTAGGTAATATTTTAGATAGCTTAAATGTACTTAATTAATTAATTTCATACAGTAGTTAGCAGACAGTTTTTTTTCCAGTTTTTTACACGGGCCAGGTTTGAACCCGCCATCTCTGGTATATGGGGCCAGTGCCTTATTCCTTTGAGCCACAGGTGCTGCCCAGCAGACAAATTTTTTCCCATTATTTTCCAAGGCCAAAATAATCCTTCATTGATAAGCTTGTGATTAATGACTATATAATTATCTATGAATTTAATTTTTATTTCTTTTTACCCCCCTCCACTGTTAGAAAATAACTGTTAGCAGTAAAAGAATTTTCCTGCAATTTTTGGAAAAATGTTTTGTTTTTGAATATTGCAGAAAGCATAATTTAGTCTTTCATGGAATGAACCCAGTTTTAGTGAACACTATCAAAATAGGTACACGCAGATTAGATCGTGAAATTAAATAAATACTCTAATAAGTTCTAATACCTTCCAAATGCTGTTCGTGTGTGTATAGTTTCACTTCTTTAAAATTAGGGTTTTTTATGATTAGGCAACATCATTTGCGTTTCTTTTTTTTTAAATTTCTTATAGCATAACTATGTACATTAATGCAATCATGGGGTGCAGTGTGCTGTTTTCATATACATTTTGAAATACTCTCATCAAACTGGTTAATATAACCTTCATGTCATGCTCTTAGTCACTGAGTTAGGACATTCACACTCTGCTTTTAGAAAGATTCACTTGTTCCCTTGTAAGATAAACCATAGAGGTAACCCCACCAATCACCCTTTGCATTTCAAAGGTAAAGTTCAAGGTGTAGTTAAGCCCTTCATGGGGAGGTGTCTGAACATCCCAGCTTGTTCTGCTGGGTGAGAGTTTACCAGTTAGTCCCCCCCCCATTTGTTATCTCACACGCTAGCACTTGGGTGATATGGAGAACAGACAGACATGAAATAAGTATTTCAAACTATCCTGAAATCCACAGCCCTGTTGCTGTTCTTACCCACGTTCACCAGATCACACAGATGCGCGTTGAGGTTTCATTACATGTGCAAAGAATATTCGAAGAGTCTTACCTTTGAGACATAATCTTATAGGCATCTGGCAGGTAACACCGGATATTCTCCATCTGAGCAGGGTCCGAGTCACAGATCTTGTCATCCGTCCGCCCATAGTTGGCACTTTCGATCATGATGACGTCTGTCCCCGGACAGCGGAGCTCTATGGGGTAACTCTCACAGGACAGCTCTCTGCGGACCACGGCCATGGGAATGGGGGCACGGCTGAAAGCTGCGGGGAGGGGGAGGACGAGAGGGGAACCGTCTTTACTACACAGAAGCTCAATTGCACGTGTTTGGGGAAAACTCATACCAAGAAGTAAGTAGGTAAGAGTCACAATTTTAATTAAAATGGAGTATTTCTCATTGTTGCAACTTTACAGAAATAGTCATTATTGCTTAAAAATTTTCACTCACCCATTCTCTTCTTATTAATGGAAAGACCCTTGTGTCGAGTGAAAACTAAATAAAAATATCACCCAGTTTAGAGAGTAAGATACTTAGATAAATTTCACGGGTGTTTCTTTATTTTCTTTTCGCATTTTTTAAAATAAGAAAATGATCACCAAAAAATTGTTCTGTTGTAGACATTAAATACACTTATGTAAGGCGGGCACAGTGGCTCGCACCTGTAATCCTAGCACTCTGAGAGGCTGAGGCGGGCGGATCTCTCAAGCTCAGAAATTTAGACCAGCCTGAGCAAGAGTGAGACCCCCATCTGTACTAAAAATAGAAAACTTAGCTGGACAACATGGTGGGCACCTGTAGTCCCAGTGACTTCGACTGAGGCAGGAGGATCGCTTGAGCCCCAAAAGTTTGAGCTTGCTGTGAGCTACGATGATGCCACTGCACTCTCCCCAGGGTAACAGAGTGAGACGCTTTCTCCCGAATCAATAAATACACAAACTGATTTAAGTAAACCATTCTATTTCAATTGTAAAACATACTCTTATTGCTTTAAGCAGTAACTAATAATATCAGTATACTGTATGAGTTCATTATGGAAAAAGTATACGCTATTTATTGACAAAAACTGACATTTTTAGGGAGAAATATTACATTTTCCTTTAGGGCCTTTGTGCGCTCTTCTCCTCCTGTCAAAAGGGAGCCAGATAATAATGTGGAGACCTGCCCGTTGTAATTTTCTATATAAAAGTAGGCAGGAGCTCATCCGTGTCCACCCACGCCTCTCTCCACATCAGGTCATTCTCCTTAGGTAGTCCCACACCACACACGTCATTTGATGCCCTTTCATTATCTTATCTGTTAACTTAATGATATAGGATAGAGAATTTTTCGTATCTGGATAGCATTTCCTTCGTTTAGTGGCTACATTTCATATAAATGTATATAAATTATAATGGATCCTATGTTCACGGACCTGTAGGAAGGTCTTGGGATTCTTGTGTCATGGTACCACAAAGAACTACACCTGTCTATTCAACTTGCTGTCATAGTTAGGAAAAGAATCTAATTACGCAAATATATTGCAAGGTATATTTCTAGACATGAAATGGATGAGTCAAGGGGAAAGAACATTTAAAACCTGGCAAATATCTACATACAAGCATCAAAAATGTACGCTTCTACCACACCACATTCTTCTTCAAAATTAAATACTATTGCTTCCTCTAATTTTTTTTTTTTTTTGAGATGGAGCCTCAAGCTATCCCCCTGGGTAGAGTGCTATGGCATCACAGCTCACAGTAACCTCCAACTCCTGGGCTCAAGTGAGTCTCCTGCCTCAGCCTCCCAAGTAGCTGGGACTACAGGTGCCCACCACAACACCTGGCCATTTTTTGGTTGCAGCCATCGTTGTTTGGCGGGCCCGGGCTGGGGATTCAAACCCACCACCTTAGGTTCATGTGGCTGGCGCCTTAGCCGCTTGAGCCAGAGGCGCCGAGCCTCTAAATTTTTTCAATCTGACAGATGAAGAACCATATAACACCTTTATTATTTGTACAATAGAACATATTTTCATTTTTATTGATCCTTTATGTTTCTTAAATTTGTGAATTGATTGCTTGCATTTGTGCAAAATGTTGTAAAAGTCCTTTGCACAGCAAAAAAGTTAAACTTGTGTCCTTTATATATGCGGCAAATATGCTTTTCAAGTTTTTTGTTTCACTTTAGATATCTGCTGACCACATATTTTTAACTTTTATAGGGGAAACTATACTTTTTTTTTTTTTGGCCGGGGCTGGGTTTGAACCCACCAGTTCCGGCATATGGGGCCGGCACCCTACTCCTTTGAGCCACAGGGGCCACCCCAGAAAACTATACTTTCATGTGAAGTTTAGCAGTTTCCCACCCCCAGACTACGAACACAACCAGTACATCACTGGAAGAGAGTCAAATGTTTAATTGTCATAAAAACTCGTGCTTCTTTGACAAGCATGTAATTGAAATTCTAAATGAAGTGTTTACCAACTGTCAAATAAGAAGATTTCCACTTTAAGAGAATGGGTTCTAGAGACGCGTAAGTGATAGCTTAAATTGGCTGTGATAGTTGACTCACTCTAACGCACATACATGTAAGACGCGTGTTCACATAAACACGTGCAAGTTCTCCGTGGCATGAAATGTGAAGAGAGAATAAAGGAGAGGGAAGGAGGAGGACGGGAGGGCTGGGGAAGAGAAATTTCAGAACTTTAAATATTTCCACTTGAAACTGAAAACGCTGATTTGGTTCAGGAAACACATCTCTAATTTCAAAATTAAGAGTGATGTGAGTTAGTACCTCCTTTGTGGATTTTAGAAAAAATGATAACTGTACCAAATACTTCCTGCATATCTCCACAGGGAGTCACGTAGTTCTTCAAGCTACACTGCACAGGTAAAGCCATTCTGCTTTTTATTTTTATTTATTTATTTATTTTTTGTGATGGGCACCTGTAGTCCCAGCTACTTAGGAGGCTGAGGGCAAGAGAATCACCTAAGACCAAGAGCTGGAGATTGCTGTGAGCTGTGATAGTACAGTACTCTACAGAGAGCAATAAAGTAAAAAATAAAGCCGTTCTGATTATCATTCAGCGACTTGCTTGATGCCTCTGTGACTCTCTCTGTCTTTGTGGCTGTCTCTCACGCACACATCCGTGTACGCACAAGCTCACAGATGAAACCAGCACATCTACAGAACTGGTAAGGGAGTTAACATAACCAGAGGTCAGTTGTAACTTTTTATAGTTCATTCTCTGGTCAATATTCTAGCAGGGTATTCTCACTGAACTTCTGAAAGCTGCACTTCTACTGTTCCTAAGATAGAATTCCTTGCTTATTACTCAGAAATTTCAGGGTTCTTTAAGTAGAAAGTCCTCATCAACACTGAGATACTCTTTTCATGGATAAAGACATTTTCACTCACATATTCCAATTTTTACATAATGGATCACTGAATAAAAAAAAAATGCTCCCATTTGAAAATTCAGTTTCCAGATTTTGGTTATTTTTAAGTGGAATGACAGAGATGTTTTTGCAGCTCTCCAGAGGGTTTCACAATTTAGCTGTCTGCACATTTGTGAAAGAGACAAGTTGATTCTTAACTTGGTATAATCATTTTTTAAAAAATCACATTGAAACGGCTTCCAAATTTTGAATTCATCTGGCTATACCATGTATTATGTTGACTTAACTAGTCAATTAAGTTAAAAAAGAAAAGCAAGTTAATTTAACAAAGAAACAACAAATAAGCAAATCATCCTGTCAGGGCATTTGTTTGACGAAGTGGACAATTTGGTTGATTAAACTCATCAGTCAATTCTGTCAAAACACTGACATAGCTTTAATCTGGGTCTTCACTGTCAAAAATATCATTTGCAGCACCAGGCAGTTGCAAAGTCAACTAAAATGAGGAGCTCTAGATTTTTCTCATGTATCTTTTCTGGACCTGTAAGACTTTTTAAGGAGAAGCAGAATGATGTGTAAATACTTTCTCCCACTTAACACAGAACTGCATTGGTATCAGCAACCCAGCGAACTGCATTACAAAAATGATGGCATGCTTTGTTTAAAGAAATGTTTTCCTGGAAACCAGCCTACAGAATTATCTAATTAGGTATTTAAGTTACTTTTAATTAGATTGCTAAAGTTTTTAATCAGCAACCAAAGTCCAAGGGGGGGAAAAATGGGTTAAGTCAAAAGTAAAGTGACTTTATCATTCGTATATCATGCTACCGAGGGAAAGATTTTCATTATGGGAGAAAAAGGCTAAGACACGGAAAATACCCACGATTCCAGCGCAGAGTTCCCAGACAGCCGGCTGCATGTTTTATTGGTCCGGGCATTGTGAAGTTAATTATGACAAAATCATCTGGCATATACAAACCTTCTTGAGTTCCTTCCCACTTTTACCCCGTGAGGTAATCTGTTATAACAAGGAATACAATGTCAGCTACTAAGTGCGTAATGGATATTTACTGAATAAATCAGATTCCGTTTACATGTGATGTGGTAACCTTTGGAGAGGATGCAGGCAGCACTTTGAAGTTACTCAGTATTGATGGGATGACCTAGAGAGACGTGAACTAACAAATTCTCTGCTGAAGATCACCAGAACCTCAGCAAGTCCCCAAATTCCAAAGCAGACACCCACGTAAAACCTGCCCTTGACCAGGTATTAATTATGAGGAATGTAAGTAAAAGGAAATATAAAATAATAAAAGAAAAGGCTTTGTATTCGTGCCTGTTTTCAGCAGAAACCACTCCCGTCCTTTCCTGCTTTGCTGGGACTCCAGCTCCCCTGTTCTTCTGACTCTCTCGCTGGGCTTTCCCCTATTGTAAACAGGCTATTTGGGATGTGTGACCCAGGATGGTGAATACAGAATGCCCGTGTGATGATAACTGAAGATGTAAGCCTTGGGGACAGGTGTCAGGGGGCTGGAAGCAGGTGGCCAAATGGGAGTCCAAGGATCCATCCTATTCCCCAAAGACAGGGGTGAGAGACCTGCCAGGATAACCCTGGGATGTTACAGGAGGACTTCCAAGGAAGAGAACGCTCCTTGTGACATGTATGACCAAGGGTATCAAGATGGAGGACGCTGGCGGGTCAGAGTGAGTCGCCTCCAGCTGACTGAGGGAAGGAACTCTGATTCCAGGACAGATGAATGAACCACTTCTCTGTCTCTCCCCGGGGCCAAGCCTTCAATGTCCTGTTCAATTTGGGGTTTTTTCATGGATTGTTCTACATACTCAGTGATCCAGTCAAAAACTAAAGGGCACAGCCTAATTAATTTCCATAGAGTGGGGACCAAGATCCTCAGCCTGTTCTATTTGTGTTTCTTTGTGATCACAAAACAGCTTACATTAATGTCTACTCTCTGTGTCATCAGCATCAGGCTTTGTTTACTCTGAAACTCCAAATCTTTTTATTTATTTCTATATTTTAACTAGATTTAGGCCAGGTGTGGTGGCTCTTGCCTATAATCCTAGCACTCTGGGACACAGAACGGTGGGAGGGCCCCGTGAGCTCAGGAGTTCTAGACCAGCCTATGCCAAAGTGAGGCCTTCCCTCTCCCAAAAACAGAAAAAAGGAGCTGAGGCAGGTGAGGCGCACCTGTAGCTCCTGTTCCTCTAGAAGCAGAGGCAGGAGGATCGCTTCAGCCCAGGAGTTCGAGGTTGCTGTGAGCTTACTCTGTCTCAATTCTTTTCTAAAATGTAAAAATAAATAAATAAATCTACTAAGAATTTCTAAAAATCATCAAGAAATGCCATTTAGACGGCTATTTTTATAATTGTCAGGATAACAGAAGATGCTTGTTTAAATGGGTAATGACAGAACATATTTGATCTATATTTAGGAACAAAACGTTGTACGAATTGATCACTGATTAAAGATGAAGGGAAGAGAGAGAGTGTCAAGGATGCCTCCCAGGTTGCTGTCATAAGCAAACGGCTAGAAACCAGGGCATGAGCAAAATACGTAGAAAGTTGAGTATACATGTCAGAGATTCAGAAGAGAGAGCGTTACAAATGTGAGAGTCGGAGGTGGTGCTTAAAATCGTAGCAGTAGGCACGATCACCTCTGGAGGGAGCGCAGAGTTCCTACTCTCTCTCCCTTAGAATGTAGGGTGGACTCAGTCACTCATTTCTAATGGACAGAGTGAGGTAGGAATGAGCCTGTGGTTGGGGAAGGTCAGTTATTAAAAAGACCTTGGGCTTCAGCCTCTCCTGATCACTCACTTGTGCAAAGCCAGTCACCCATCTCAGAAGCATGCCACTAGTGCTGAGTTATTGACGGGCCAGGGGACAAGGAACAGAAGCCCCATGACAGCCAGCAGGAACTTGCAGGCTCCTGAGTGACTAGGCACCTTGGAGGCTGATCTTTCATGGACCAGAAAGCCTCCCTCCCCTAACTGCAACCCAGGCAAGACCCTGAACATGACCAGCTGGATTCCTAACCTGCAGATACTGGCCAGGTCCTGTTTGTGAAGAGAGGATACCCAGAAAAAGTAGGGTCTAAGAGAACAGAGTTCTTCCCAAGGAGACTCCAAGGACATGCCTGGTGGGTCCTCCCCATGGTGACTCAGCTCCCACAAATCTGTAGCAGCTTAACTTCCTGAGACCTGGAAATTAACTCTTGCGTCCCCTTCTGTGAAAGTCCAGGGTTCTGTAAAAGCCAGAGCGGCTTCTCCAGCTTCATTCAAATTGGCCAAAGAGAAAGGTACCCTTGAACTTTTGGGGGATAAAAAAGAGAGGACTGAGCCAGTCAGGGAGCAGCCGTTTTGAATTCTTCTGCTGTTGCCCCCCGGCTGAAATAAAGACTTTCCTGCTGTAATCACTGCATTGAGTGTTCCTTCCACCCACTGGGCCTCATATGCCTGCAACATCTCCTGTTTTACACCATTCAGACGTCGGCTATAGATACCACCCAGAACCAAGCCAGAAGGAATGAAGACTTGACACTGTCACTGTCACGCAGGTTTGGAACCATGACCAAATCAGTGACAGAAAAATACTACGAAGAACAACACCAAGATTCTAGTAGTACCATCCCGCTGCTTAAACAGCACCCAGCAGTCTCATTCAGAGGACACCCATGAGAAAAGTGCTGAATTTCTAACAAGGGCTGGAAACATTTTTCCCCATGGGTCACAATGATCACTAAAAGGAAAATAGAAAGGCTTTTTGAAAAGTTAAAAAATACAATAGACTTGCTTCCTTTCGAGGGAAGAGTTAACTAAATTAGGAGTTAGTTGGTGCTGATGCATCTAAAGGAGCTTCTTGATTACAGATAGGGACACTCACGGATCTGGAAGTGGACAGCTTTCCACTTACTGGCAATGCTTTTGAAAAACATTCCACGACTTAAATGCTGCCAGAAAGCAAATATGACCAATTTTGTGTTTCAGCAGAGACTTTGACATAATTTTCTTAAATATGTGTATTTTTTTTCTGTGCCAACACATATATCTAAGTTTTTAAAAATGGAGCTCTTAAAATCTAGTCTAAAATGCTTGGCAGCAAAAACAACATTGAAAACCCAATAAAATAACCCATCATCTACTTTCTTTTTTTTTTTCTGCAGTTTTTGGCCAGGGCTGGGTTTGAACCCACCACCTGTGGTATATGGGGCTGAGGCCTTACTCCTTTGAGCCACAGGTGCCACCCCCATCATCTACTTTCTTTAAAAATACATTTGCTACTAAGCTTCTAACACACTGAATTTCAACAAGTCTAATTCAACAAAGAATACATATAATTTAACTGACATTGTAGCATTTAATTAAACCTACCACAGTGACCATTAAAACTGACACCTTGAACAAATAGCCAAAGGCAATTAAGCTCTGAGGTCAAAAGGAAAAGCATGAAATGTAGATGGCCTAATATAGAATTTCTGAAATTACAGGAAAAAAGTTATAATGAGTTGAACATCATAAAACAACTAATACTCAAATTTCTTTTGCCTTATGGCACTTAAGCATGAGCCTCATGTTTTTTGAAGATACATACAAAGCTGTCACCTTCAAATGAAATGGTCATACAGAAATTGCCTAACATTGGAGCAAGGGTTCAAAAAAATGAATTTATACCTAGTTGCTATAACTTTTCAATATTTAAATAACATAACACTCTACAGTGTTATGGAGCTGTTTCAGTGAGGAATAAGATTTCCTAAACTGTCAGATTTTGCATATCACAATTTTCCTAATATTCTTGAAAATGTCAAAATTTCTGAACTCGGTGTTCAACATGGTCTTAAGAGTAAGAATTATAATTTCAGCCTGGTACAGTAGCTCGCACCTATAATCCTAGCACTCTGGGAGGGTGAGGTGGGTGGACCGCTTGAATTCAGGAGTTTAAGACCAGCCTGAGCAAGAGGGAGACCCCCATCTCTCCTAAAAACAGAAAAACTAGCCGGGTGTTGTAGTAGGTACCTGAGGTGTCACCTACCCAGGAGGCTGAGGCAAGAGGATCACTCGAGCCCAAGAGTTTGAGGTTCACTCTAACCAGGGCAACAGAGCAAGACTGTTTCAAAAACAAAACAAAGCAAAAAAAAAAATCACATTTTCAAGATAAATAAGAATTCACTATAGAAAATTATTCAATTCAAATGAAAATGTTTTATTTATTTATTTTTAGTCAGATTAATATGAGTTAAATGAAATTATTAAAAGCATGTCGACTTAATTCTAAATACATATTGATTACCCGCAGTGTGACTAACAAGAGTTATTGAATGTAAGATATGGGGGTGGCCTCAAATCTCCCTCCAGGTCAGGTATTGTCACCATCATGGAGGGGTCCTACATGGGATGGAGATCAGAGAGTTTGGCAGCAGGAACTTCAGAGTTATCATATGAAATCACGAAATGACAAATCTTCATGTCTACAGCAAGGTCCCAAGGGCAAGAGATGGTCTCCATGATTATTATAATGAAAAGATCACAAGATAATAACAAGATCAGATGAGGGACGTTCAGAGCGTGGGAGGGGACAGGCAGATGGCCCAGGACACGGGTACTAAGACTCTCCCTGTCTCCATAGAAGTCCAGACACTTGTAGAGAATGCAGTGCCCACCTACTCAAGGCTCAAAACATCCTGAAACAGAACAAATTATGTGAAAAAAATAAAAAGCACTTTCAGAATTTTAAAGAAATAAAGTATTATCAACAAGTCTTTGGATGCTTAAAAAGGATTTCTGGAAGGAAGTGGACGGGAGTTGGCCACTGAAGATGAAAGGAGATGTATAGATACAGGACAGGAGACAGGAAATGTTCTGGGCTGGAGTCTGAGTAAAGACAGACACATTCACAGAGAGTTAGGAGCAGAACTAAAGCCCAGCGGAGTTGGAGGGAGCCTTGAGTTCAGAAACAGAATAAAAATAGTCCAAATTTGTTTAGGCTGCCGATGATGGTCTACTACAATGATGTGATAATAATATTAATAAGATCGATCTGAAAATCGTTAGCCAATAGATGATTCAACAGATTAGAGTCAAGAAAAGAGAATCCGGGAATTACTGAGGAGGTCATACCAACAAGCTAGTTAGGGAGGAAGGGCAATAATAACAGCTAACGCTCACGGAGAGATGTTCATGTGCTCGTAACTTTAAAAACATCACTCTATTTCAAACTCCCAACGATAGAAATTTAGAAATATTTTCAATCTCAGATACCAAACCAGGAGACCTTGGCTCAGGCACACTTGGTAAGAATGGGGGTCATGAATTAGACACCCGTGGAGGGCAGTTGCAATAGTTCTCTTGAATGGTGGGAAACAGAACCAGGGGAAGCAGATTTCTCTCCAGAAATACATAAAACAATATGAGAATATCACACTCAAATTTAGTGAGAGGCAACTTATGAATTCTCACTGATTCAGTGAAATGAACGCTAATTCCTTAATAGGAAATGTAAGTTTGACATTCAATTAATAGTGTCTGGCAAAGGCTTTTTTTCAATGCCCCCAAACCTAACAGAGTACTTACTCCTGTTCTTATAATTTTGAGAACTCTTTCCTACTACTTTGATATTATACATAAAAATTTACACGACGACTTGCTTTGTTTCAAAATCTACTGCAGCAAGATGAAAAAACCACTAATTTTAAAATGTGACAGGTGTCGTCAACTGAGCCATCATATCCCTACAGCAATCTGTAAATGTATGACTTTCAGTGTTACAAATCAACAAACTGAAAGTTTGCTATTCTTACAGTGAGACCAAGAAAATCCGTAATTCTTATAGATTTTTTAGCAGAAGAAACATTTAGGAAATTCAGTGAAGGATAAACATAAATTGTGACTAAACAGGCCAGAGGTACACTAAAAAAAATAATTTTGAACAAAGAAAAGAAATTATTAAATGTCAACTAAATGCTCTATTGCCCTTACAGCCTGTTCAGAAAACTACAGGTAGCACCCAGTAACACTGTCCCTTCCTCTCTCTCTCCCCAACACACACACACAATATTGATTCTGGAGGATAAAGAGCTTTCAGTGGCAAATAATTCTGTTTTGTTTTGCCTTAAGGAAAGTAACGCTAAAGCCTTTCTTCTAATTCAGCAGCGTAAATCTGAGGCCATAGAGACCCTGTTACAACCTGCTTGGTAATTCTGTCCACACTGAAAAATATATACAACTAAGTTCACCATCCCTTAATCTATAAGCTTTACGACGACTTTATCCTGGGGAACGCGTCCCTTTTCTCACACAAACTGTGCCCCATTCTTGCTGTCTGTGCAATCCACCTGAGATTAGAACAGCACACCTAACCAAAAAGCGCCTGGCTAAATATGTATTTTTACATCGTTAGGCTTTTAACTGAAGTTTCCTGTCCCCTGTTATAGGAAGTGAGAGTTGCCGTTTAGTGCACTAGAAAATACTGGGGACAAGTTTGAATATTGACTGTGATACTCGAAAATCCAAAGACTTGCACTGTGTTTTATTTCCAGTGACACTTTTGTGAATGTGTTTGAGCAAATGTATTTTCATTAAGCAGTTGAACAGATGCTAAACGTAAATCCTGGCTTTAAAGACAGTGAATCTCTATTGAGCGGTATCTGTAAAGGAAGAATGTATCAACCACCAAATCTCTCTGTCTGTGAAAGGCTGGAGCTTCACCAAAGAAATGGAGAATAGGCAGAGTAGTAAGCTTTAAAAAAAAAAAAAAATTCTAATGTCAATTTCCCCTCCAAAGCAGGAAAAAATTCAGAATGAGAGACTGCCCAAAATAAAACCTTGAATTCCATCTATTTTGATGTACCCCCTCCTCCCCCTCCCCCCCAAAGCTCACACACACATTGTATATTTCTGGCCACAAGTAAAATTATTTGAGAATGAAACGTTCAGCTGGTTCAGAAAGAAACTTTCATCTCACCCAAGCTTTGCAGCAAAGCCATCAGAAAGATTCTGAATGAATAGCTTTTTATCTTCTCCCGCACAGAAGTAACAACAAGCATAATATTCTGAGATTTAGAGAACGGCTCGTACACTTAGGTTTCCAAAGCCTTGTGAATTGACTTCAAAACCAGGCTGAAAAATCTCAGGAAACAGGTGAAAAGGCTGTACCAGGAACTGTAGGTGGGAAGACTGTCATGGAATGACACGGGACACATGCAGCTCTGTGTTATATTTGTTCAGCTCAACCACAAAATACACCACTGAGGTTGGTAAAATACATTTCCCACCTTAAAAAAAAAATACTAGAAAGTCCTTCTGGAACACATTTTCAAGGCTGTAGTGTTTCTAGAACTTGATTAAAATAAAAGTTTCAAATACCTCCCCTAACGTTCTTCCATTGATTAAAAAAAAAATGTAAACATAAAAATCAATTGGGAAAGAAAAATTAATTTCTTAAATGGGAATGGAAATAAACACTCTCACATTCCTGATTCACATCAACCCTTCTTCTCCTCAGGGATTAATTTCATTTCTTCATTTAAAAAAAAAATTGAGTTTAGTGCCAGACATTGTTCAAAAAGTGGGGTATGAAATGGTCGAGAGAATATTTATTCATCAATTTATGGAATATGTAATGTGGATGGGAGCAGAGGATGAACATTATAAAATTAAAATTTTAAAAATAACAGGCTGACTGTGGGGGCTCATGCTTAGAGTCCCAGCACTCTGAGAGGCCAGGTAGATGACTTGAGTTTAGAAGTTTAAGGCCAGCCTAAGCAAGAGTGAGATCTCATCACTACTAAAAAATAGAAAAATTAGATAAGTGTCGTAGTGCATGCCTGTAGTCCCAGCTATTGGGGAGGCGGAGGCAGGAGGATCCCTTGAATCCAAGAGTTTGAGGTTGCTGTGAGCTAGGTTCATGCCAGGGCACTCTACCCAGGGCAACACTGAGACTCTGTCTCAAAACAACAACAACAAACTTTTTTAAATACATAACAATTATGGGAGGCACCTATGGCTCAGTGGGTAGGGCACCAGCCCCATATACTGAGGGTGGCGGGTTCGAACCTGACCCTGGCCAAACTGCAACAAAAAATTAGCCAGACACTGAGGCAGGCACCTGCAGTCCCAGGTACTTGGGAAGCTGAGGCAAGAGAAATGCCTAAGCCCAAGAGCTGTTGGTTGCTGTGAGCTGTGATGCCACAGCACTCTACTGCAGGCCACAAAGTGAGACTCTGTCTCAAAAAAATAAAAAATACATAAAGAATTAAATAACTCCAAAAATATCCATGAGAACTATGATGGGAAAATAAAGCAAAATATGTATCATACCGTGAGTTAAAACGGCATGGACCCACCAACGGCTGACTGGACTCCCTACCTGCCTCCGGCTCACCCGTGAGCGGAGTGAGCCTGCAGAGTGGTTTTAAATCAGTATCTTAAACTCCCTGAAATACAAGTTTAAAGTCTCCTAAGGGATATCTTCTTTGTCATTCAAAATGAGTGATCCATCAAATCTTGTTCAAATTCTTAGTTGAGGAAGCTGAAAACATAATGATAAAAACAGGCATTTATTGTATAAATGCCAGCAGAAGGGACAATTCACAAATGGCTTTCTGAGATTCAGACCAAAAGGGATAAAGGAAGGGGATAAACCGCACTCGGTTTTTCACTTTAATCAAACCACACCACATTGGAAGGAAAGTCACACAGAGGGGGTTAAAACAAATCAACTGACATTTCAAAAGAGAAGACTTATAGCTCTTTGACAACTGGACTAAAGCACACTATGCTTCAGAAACAGCTGTAAAAAAATGTTTGCAACCTTTAATTATAACATATGAGAGCCCTCTAATATTAATAAATAGTATAAATAATAGACTGAGGTTTTTAATATGAATTTGGCAATCTTTTCAAGTGTTTACATGTGCAAAGATGTCTTGCAAATATTAATCAATCTCAAAGTTATCATTTGAGGATTTGAAATGTGAAATGAAAGTTGTTTTAAACAAAAGAATCCTGTTAAAGCCAAGAAAAATAACCCAACCCCATTAATTTCTAATGAAGTGTATCCTTCATTAGGAAACACATGAATTCAGAATTACGTCCTAAATTGGCACATCTTCATGGCAAACCATATTGGACTTAATGAATCCAACTTTAATTATGTCTCTGGTCATCTATTTTCATAGGCAAGGTTCTCTATTATTTTCAAGATCTGTGTTTGATACTGATTATTGTTGCTATATTTCTACACTCTAAACAATATTCTGCTCTTAATATTTGAAGTAGATTTTGTTTTCCATTCTGTTCTTCGTGGTATCTAAGCAGTGAAATTCAGGAGGCGTTTTGCCAACATTTTATTATTTCAAAATTAAAATTTCAACTTAGTTGTTGAAGTTCTGAAGTGGTACATTGACATATGTTTCTGAATTATTCCATTTATTTATGCTGGCTTTTTCAACAGGCACAAGATGCCCTAAAGCATGTGTTCATCCAGAGACACACACACAAACACACATGCAGATGCACATATAGTTGCTTTATGAAAAGTGTGCATTTTTAGCTATTTTTCTAATTGTGCTCATGGTTTACTGAGTCGCACTCCTCCTCTTGATCTGAGTTGAAACATCCTTTCGAGTTGCCTGAGTGAGTATAAATACAAAAGGCCTATGACGGTGCCATCGAGTGGCAGATGCTGCCTGGTTAAGAATAAAATATTTTACTTTAAACAAACGATTTTTAGAAATAATTATAAATGTATTTCCAACGCTCTTTGTTTTTTGTTTGTACGAGTATTTGGTCAAAGTTTTATATTGTTCTCTCCCTACCTGAGCTTTCAAGTAAGAGAGATAAGAGGTTGTTAGAGGGAAATATTATTCATCATAAAACGTGAGTAATACCCAGTGATTAGAGTTAATATGCTTCTCTGGTTGTACGATACATCTGTCCAAGTCTGTAGCACAGTAGATGCAAGATGGTCTATTTTGTGGATATATTTGTTGATATATTTGTTTATTATGTATTTTAATATACAGCTTGCTTATATAAAGACACCCCAAAGAAGAGATTCTAGTTCCCAACTGATGGGAAATATGAAGTAGTTGATTTTTATTTCACCAAAAATAAGTTAATATGCAAAAATCAATTTAGAATAAAAAGTTACATCAAATTAGGAATATCTGCTCTTTCCCTAAAGGGAAGATGCAGGGGAGGAAAGAATTAGAAATTAGAGGTATTGACTGATTCAAGGTGCATTAAATATCTATTTACTACATGTGAAATATGTTTAGGCAATTGAAAGACTGAAATGAAAATAAAATTTTTCTCTCCAGGAACCCACAGAGATAAACACAGATCGACTAGAAATCTCTGTGCTATAATGATGGTAACACTTAAATCCAATTTGCCTCCTTCATAGCTCTGATGTGGAAAAAAGTGAAATTAAACAGGAGTCTTTCTAGAATGTTTAAGATTATAAAACATTAGAGTCAATATAATACTGAATAATGTACACATCATATACATTTCTTGGGGTTACTCTTTCAAATATGGTAACAGATCCCACTGTATCTTTACATCTTCCAAGTGTGTCCAACCTGTGGCCCACGGGCCACGGACATATTATTTGAGAACTATTTTTCTTATCTGTGATGTTAGGTAGCATGCAAATTATACACAGACTTTTTTTTAACTCATTATCTTTTATCAGTGTTGCTATTAGTGTTGCATATTTAATATGTGGCCCAAGACAACTCTTAATTCTTCCAAAGTGAGGCAGAGAAGAAAAAAGTAAGGTTGGACGTCCCTTAATAGGACATACTTTTGGTGCTGAATTGTAATTGAATAAATACTTTTATATGTCTTACTTTCTGCACTAATAAAAAACTGTTATTTTCATCCTAAGTTTAGTTTAGATGGCCCACATTTCAAAAGTGCCCTAAGCATTTGGCATGTAAAAACATATGAATTTGGGGGACATTATTTATATAAAGATTCTTTTTTTTCTTCTTTTTTTGCATTTTTGGCCTGCCACCTCTGGTATGGGGCCTGCACCCTACATAAAGATTCTTGAGGATTCAATATGCCAAAAGCAGTTCTTTACCTGGGTGGTCTCAAAGATGAGGTCAGTTCATAGAATTAAGACTTGGAATTTTACATTTGAAATAATTATACATCTCTGAAGTATTTAATTTCATGATGAGTATTGATGGGCCAACACTGTGACATAGCTGAGGTTTTTACTAATCACACGGGGCTCGTAGAATATTTGATTTATAGTATTTGGAGATAACATATCACCTGAACTACCACCAATCCCAGAAGACATCGTTCAGATGTTTTAAGGCTTGGGAAATTTATTTTTCAATTTTTATATATTAAAAAATAAGTTCATCTGTAGTCAGATAATTCACATTATCTCCTAAGTTACTCTTTTTTTAAATAACGTATATGCGTTTTACAATGGGCTTCTATTCTCACATTATAACATCTGGGCACACGGAGGGTTTTAACTGCAAAGTGTCGCAACAGAATGTGCTAGAAAGGGTTCACAGCACAAAATAGAAGACCATGAGAAGCAGAGTGAACTGTGGATTTTCACTGAAGCTCAAAACAACAGGAGAAAGAAAAACTGTACAGACAGAATTTGGTACAAAGTTAAATTGTCTCGAGAACTTGGAGTCCCCAGATCGGCTTCGGAAGAGGATCTATAAACCCACTGGAATAATATTTGCACTTTTAAAGAAATGAGGAATTGCATGATTATAGTGCTTGGTACGGTTTATGGGCTTGTTTACCATAACACTAAATCTATTAAAACATGTTTTGCCAAGAAAAAGAATTTATAAGAAGCCAACAGAATTTTCAAGAACTCTCTAACAAATATTAGAATCTTCAAAAACACACAAACAGTCCATTTGGGAAAAATCATCGGATGTGAATCGTTTATTATTTGTAAGTTAATACAATTTATGTATCTATCCTACTCAATAATTCATTCAACAAACAGCTGTTGAGTTTTATTATACGCCAAGAAATAAGCTTTATTCTCCGGGAGATGAATGTGAATGTAATGAATATGAATGCTGGGATTCCTTTCCAAAAGCTATTTGTCCATTAGCAATGTCTCAAACTTTTTAAGTGGTAGTTTTCTTCCGTATTCAGTGAGAATAATAATTTGAACCTTGTTCACGGGGATTAAATCGACTGCCAAGCATACACCAGACAGGTAGAAGTCCTGTCAATGTTACTGTTATATTAGATACGATAGGTTTGACCCTGCTGGGGTTTAAGTGGATATAAGAAATATACACAAAATCATTCCTGATTGATAGATGGAAGGGTAGTGTGGAGAATGATCTGGGGGCCCTAACTACACACCGGCCTCCAACAGAATGACAGCCCCAACCCTCCAGGGTCCTCATGTCCGAGTCTTCTAGTCACCCTGCTGTCACACGAGCATCTTGTGTTTGGGGTCTCCTTTTCTATATAAATCTCCATTGGATTTTATGCTTCTTCCCTCCATCATCTCTTATGTCCTCTCTTCCATCTTAACTACTTGAAGATGTTTTTTGAGATAACCTTCACTTTGACCAACCCTCACTTTGCTTCTGAGGCATGGGACTCCAGCCTCAGTCATTTCCATGATTCCCTATTTCTCCATCTGGCTTAAACTGAAATAAACAAGAAGAAAATGTGTTGATTCAGGCAAAGATGAGGACTCTAGCTTTGTTATGAGGGGTGTAGTTTCTCTTGCTATGGGTGCAAGATAAGAAGGAGTCCACACAATCAGGGAACATGTGCATTGTTACGTTGAGGATAGCACAGGTCTGATTTTTACTTCATTCAACAAATAATTATGGTGTTCTTAGACATTGTCCGAAGAGTTGGGGCATAAAGAAACAAACAAAAACCCTACAGGGTTACGGAGTACAATTTCTGATTGAGAGGAACAGAAGAGGAGCATGAATTCATAATCTCCGCTGATGATAAGTGTAATGGTGAAAAACCATGATGGACTAGGAAGGGGAAGGGTCAGTTTCACAGACGAGGTGCTGATATCTTTGAGGAGAGTCTCGATTAGGTATTAACAAATCCCAGGAAGAGTAACATGCTGGAGATGAGCAAAATGGGTTCGAGAGAATTCAGAGAGAGACAAGGATTAGAAAGAAGAGTAAGATGATTACTGTGATCACCAGAGAAGATGAAAGTTAGGACGGCAGGAAGACAGGAACGGACAGAGAGAGCACGACACTGAAATCCTTCAGGAAATTAGTTCAAAGTTTTAAATTATGAGGATGTGGGGAGAAGGAATAGAAGGCTATCAAAGTGGACAGAGATGGCCATTATCTCTAGCAGATAAAGGGACAGTCTGGGGAGAGACACAAAGGTAAGTTTAGTTTAAGGCAAACACTTATTTATTTTTATTTATTTTTTGTTTTTTGAGATAAGAGTCTCACTATGTCACCATCGGTAGAGTGCCATTGTTATCATAGCTCATAGCAACCTCAAACTCTTGGGCTCAAGCAATTCTCTTGCCTCAACCTCCCAAGTAGCTGTGACTACAGGCACCTGCTACAAGGCCCAGCTATTTTTAGAGAGGAGGTCTCACTTTGGTTCAGGCTGGTCTCTAACTTGTGTGCTCAGGCAATCCACCTGCCTCGGCCTTCCAGAGTGCTAGGATTCCAGGCATGAGCCACCATGCCCGGCTAAGAGAAGCATTTAGATAAAAAAAAAAAAATCTTTTTAAGTATCCAACTTTTAAATCCAGAGTTTATATATAAGTCAGTTACGCTGTCAGGCATGTGGTTTATGCCTGTAATCCAAACACTTTGGGAGGCCCAGGTGGGTGGGTCGACTGAGCTCAGGAATGAATGAATAAATAAATGAATAAATTTTATTATACAATTTAGTAGGAAAAAAATTGCAAAAATATTGTCAAGGCGTACAATCTAGATAGAAAGATATTTTTGAAACTATGTTGACCATGATCCTATTGTCAAAAAATACAATTTTTTAAACCTAATACAAAGACCCCCTACACCCAGACCACAGAAACAAGACTCCCTAAACCTTAGGACAGTTGCCATATGAGAGTCACTCTGTCATGCAGCTTGTTAGAATATTCTAGGCTCAATTCATTAAATCAATTTCTTAATTCAAGTATTAGTCTAGATACACAGATTAAAGCAAGTTGCTTTTCTGGAAAAGGCGACCTATTTGAAGATCATCTCGATGATTAGGTTGAATTTGGGGGGTCACGTAGAAGCAAGAAGAAGAAATCATGGAATAAAAGGGGCCTGAAGAAGCAAGAAGAGAGAACCAGTTTCCACTCTAGGAAGCAACGGAGGGGAGGGGACCACGGCAGAGATGGCCACGGGTACCAGACAACACCGCAATTTAATGAGGATGGAGATGGTAAAAAGCACCGACTTTAGATAATATCTTGACTTCAGTATGTTACGGTGAGACTAACAGACAAATAAATTGTATGGAATCTTGACTACCCCACTTTTTAGTGTATAAAACCACTGGAGATGGCTCAGGTTCATAGCTCCAACCTTGAAGGCGAGTGTGGCTCCTTTTAGGGAGGACTGCTTCTAGACCGTACAGGGGGTAGGTGGCCCTGAACTTCAAAACAGAACAGGAGAACCTCAATTTGGATCCCCTCAAGGTACAGATTAAACTTAGTTGCAAAGTATTCATATGGGCTGACATGGGGGTTCATGCCTGAAATCCAGAAATGAGGGAGTCTGAGGTGGGAGGATAACCTGCTTCCGGAGTTCCAGGTCCCAGCGAGCCAGGATAGCACTGCTCAGCTCCAGCTGGCTGACAGCCAGAGCCCATCTCCAGGAAAAGAAAACCAAGCAAACAAAACCCGAAGTATGTATACGAACTGACGAAAAAGGTTCACAGAGAAAGGGTTGGGAGTAGCACGGTGTACAGACTTTAATAAACGATCATCTACGTATTATTATATTTCGTTTGCTTGTTTGAGCATATGTCGCTGGAGAAGTCTTAAAAATGTTTATAAATCCTTGGCAGGTGGCCATGCCAAAAAGGATAAAGATTAAAAAAATGACGAGATCAGATTACACACTGATGAAGGAAGAAGATTCAAGATGAACTTGCTAACACAATAATCACATAATTGGTAACTTTACAGTAACTTTTTTTTTCTTTTTGGTTGGGGGCCGGGTTTGAACCCACCACCTCCGGAGTATGGGGCCAGCGCTCTATTCCTTTGAGCCACAGGCGCTGCCCTGGTAACTTGAAAGATAGATGGAAATTGAATGAGAAAAAATACAAGGTACCATAACAAGCGGTACGATAAACAATAAGAGTACAGCGAAGTGAATTAATCAGTCGCCCCAATTTTCTTCATGCTCTGACAAGAACAGCGTAAAGACGAAGGACATCAGTAAATTCCGTGAAGGATCCAGGAGGGGAAAGGGAATAAACAGTCATCTGACTGATAATTTAGCTGGCAGGGAAGACACAGGGTCGTGTTTAAGACTTACAATTATTTTTCCTTCCTAACGACTGGCCAGATACAATTGAACCAGGTGAGATGTGACTTCAACAGTCTGACAATTGCAGAGACACAGGGGGCCTTTCCTACTTATGTATGCATTGGTTAAAAAGTTTTAGTAGTTACCCGTTTAGTTGGCTAGGTTTATTTGGGGGAAAGGATCATAGAAATCAGTGTAGGTTAAAGTCCCTGTCTTGGTATGTGAGCTACCATAAAAAAATCCCATAAGCTGGATGGCTCATTTATGGCAAACATTTATTCCTCACAATTCCAGAGGACAGAATTCCAAGGTCCAGGCCCTGGCAGACCTGGTATCCAGGGAAGGCCCCATGGTCACAGTTGGTGGCTTCCAGTTCTGGTCCCACATGGGGGAAAAGGGCAGGAGAGCTCCTTGAGGCCTCTTTTATAATAGCATGAATCCAGTTCATAAGGGCACGCAGCTCCTACTCACCTCCTAATATCATATTGGTGATTGGGTTTCAATAGATAAAATTGGGGGGACATGAACACTCATACTGTAGTGGCCCCTAAAACCTCCCTTGACACTGAACTTGATTGAACTGATTTAGAATTTAACGTAGCAGTTAAAACTGCGTTTGAGTAATTACTCTCCCCCTGAACTAACTGCATGACTTTGATAAATTATTCAACTTCTCTGAGGCTTAGTTCCCTCATCTGAAAAATTACAGAGCTGATGAACTCAAAGGTCCTTTAAAGTTGTAAAATTTGTTGAATTTTTATTCTATAACACTTGAGTTCCTGCCCTGCATTTTCTACTAATTGTCAAGCACTTGGCAAGGCCCTTCCCTCCTTTAGACATCTCCTTCTTTACCATAAAACACGGGAAGTGAAGTAAACGATTACTAATGTTCCCAAAGCTCAGAGTTCAAGATGAAAGGGTGATTGATGATACAATATGGGCAGGTCCATGTTCTGGGAGTTAGGAGTTGGGATGCTATTTGTTGTTGTGGAAAGAAAGGAATGAAGAGAGGAAGGGAGGGAGGGAGGGATGGAGGGAGGGATGGAGGGAGGGAGGGAGGGAAGGAAGGATGGATGGAAGGAAGGGAGGGAAGGAAGGGAAGGAAGGAAGGAAGGAGGGAGGGAGGGAGGGAGGGAGGGA
>CAUYTI010103571.1:0-24370 GCA_963575145.1 Galago senegalensis | reverse complement strand
TGTCAGGTTAAAAATAGAGGTTTGGAGTGAGCGGGAGCCATTGGAATGCCACTTAATCTCTCTGTGAACTGGTTTCCTTGTTAGTTAATGGCAATAATAAGAGCTTCCTCCACGGGGTTGTGTTGAGGATTAAATGCAAAGCCCTTGGCATGGTGCCTGATGGTTTGGGGTGCAGAGTGGCTTAATTGAACATAATCTTCTCTACTCACAATCAATTGTACTATAGGTATGTGCCCTCACACCACACTAATTTTTCTATTTTCTTGGGAGAGATAGCTTCTCAAACTGTCCCCAAGTGATCCTCTCACCTGGCCTCCTAAGGGTCTAGGACCAGAGAGGTATAAGTCATGGTGCCCAGTGGGCACTTAATATTTTCATCATTGTCCTCATTTCCTCTAAATCAAACTTACCATTTTAAACCGTTCTCACTGTGCTTTTAGAGTGACAGAACCCTGTGCTCTGATGTTTAGTTGCCACGTGACCTTGAGTGTCACCTACTATCTCCAAGTGTCCCCACAGAAAACAAAGTAATATCTATGTTTGGGAGTTGGCAGTAAATCTTCCAACTGGGTGTAAAGTTCTAGCCAAGGCCACGGCAGAGTCAGCCTGGAATAAATGCTGGGTGATTTTCCAAATCTCTGAATCGCTTTGTCTCAGCACATTTAGACCAGAAATTCTCCTACCCATCACAACACCAAGGCATCCGCAGGGTGTGTTCCCATCCATCCCGCATGGACACTGTCATCATGAGCACATGCATCCCCTAGGTTGCCCCCCAGGTTGCAGTGATGACTTTAGCTGCAAAACACTGACACAGTTGAAATCAGCACTTCTGTAAGAGGCAGAAAGCTTGTCTGCACAGACATCTCTGATGGGGGTAAGAGAAACTCAGTTGTCCCAAACTAAAAGAAGTTGGAAGCATCTAGCAATTCCACAATTCAGCTTTAATTTGCATTCTGTAAATCCACTGCAATGCCTTCACCAAGGCATAAAATAGCAATAGTCATTTCTCTATTCTTTTATTCCTATGGCTGCAAGACAAATGAAATCAATTACCCAAACTTCTCAGTTCTGCCCTATAATAAGATTGGTTTGGAATGAGACAATGAAACAACTTCCCTCTGCTGTGTTTCTAACGCAAAATGTGCCCCGACTTATTCTCTGCGAGATGCTGGGTTGCTACAGGATATGAATGCTCCAACCACCTCACTTTGCAAAGGGTGGTATTTTGTATGCTAGAAAATAGCCCAAAGCAACCGTTTTAGCCTGTGCTCCAACGGTTCTTCTGCTTCTGTTCATTCACTAGCAAACAGCAAATGGACTCTTTTAGCGCAGGCCTCCCAGGAGCTGGGGAGGACATTGCCCTTACATTTGTGAGGTAAACCAAACCACAGACTAATTCACAGCAAATTCACTCATGGTTTGAGCTGGCTATCAGGGATCTGCTCATTTTTGCCTTGACTTCTAACTATTTTATACAATTTCCACTCCAAAGCATAAAGGTAGAACTGTGAAAGAATGCCCGAAGATGGTTTTTCTATCTAAACAAAGTAGTGCTTTGTAGGAGTGGTCGGCCATCTGAAATTGCCCAAAGGTATAAATGACCATTGAGACTGAGAACTGTGTCTCCTGGTCTAACCATTGCCAGGGGCTAATCAGTGTCCAGTTTATCTCCATATTCACCTGCAAGGGCTTTCATGGTGGAAGGAACCAAGGGGAACTGGGCCAGCGATTTCCAAAGGAGGTGCTAATCTCCAATCTGTAGCTTCAACTGGACAAACTCTGATTTTATCTGTTTTCTAAGTACATGTGATTTCATAAATACATAAAATTCATTTTTAAAGTACGTTTTCTGCCTTTTTAATACATTGACCTATAATACATGAAAGAAGAGAAAATTTGCAAGATATATAGAAGTCCATGAGAGTTCAGTCCAAATTTAGCTGTTCCACTTCCCATATGACCTTTCACAATGTAGTTATCTGAGTTTCACTTTCCCCATTTGTAAAGTAGAAAATTCTCAACACTCATGAATTCAGTTCCTGTTTCCCCTTCCTTAGAATAGGGAAGGCAGAAGCCCCTAGAATATGATGCCAACTCAGAGTAAGAAACTGTCAAACAGGAGAAACTGTGAAAGACCCATAGGTTTTAATTCCTCACTAGTTTGTTTGTGTGTGTATATTTTATTTCCAGCTTTTCCATGGACCACATTCACCTATATGTTCATTTTCAGAGTTAACAGGCATGACTGAAGCTGGGGAAATTAGGTTCTACTTACAGGAAAAAATTGTTTCAGGGCTTTCCCACCCAGGGCAACCCAGAAAAGGAATAGGCATTGGGCCAACCGCCTGGGACCATGGTCAGGCAGGAAAGAGCCCCTGAGGGCAGCCTGGACTAGGACCATCTGGGCCAGGCAGAAGTCCTGGCTTGTTGTCCATCTCCTTCCAGCACCAAATTAAAGGCACCGTGCCCAAGGCTCTTCAGGAGGCATCTCAGCTATTAAACTATCCGTTCATACAGACATCCATATTTGGGACCCTATCTCTGAGTACCTGATAGTCACGTTTTCCTCCAATTCAGTTTACTGTTTAGTGGTATAGTTTTTAGTAATTCTATTTATGCTATCAAACTTTGGTTAACTTTTCATTTTTTAATCTTTCATAAATGTGAAAATATAAAGTTGAGTATTTGGGTATTAAAAGACATTTCTTCTGTAAAGAATTCCTCCTCCAAAAAAAAAGGAAAAAGGGGGTAGAGCCTGTGGCTCAAAGGAGTAGGGCGCTGGCCTCATGTGCCAGAGGTGGCTGGTTCAAACCCAGCCTCTGGCCAAAAAGTGCAAAAACAAATAAAAATAAAATAAAATAACATAAATACTGAGCATCTCCCATAAAACTGACCTCAGAGCTCTGGCTTATTTCCCATCATCAGTTGTGAGGACAGAAAGGGACAAAGACGTGAGAAAAGGAGGCTGTGAGATGATGTGAAGAGAGGTTTACAGTGTAGAAGAGAAGGGATTGGGCAACCAAGATGATGGATGCGGAGAAAGGGACCAAGCACCAATGGAAATTGCTATACGGGAACCCAGAAGTGCTGGGAATGCAACAACTGTTCTCTGGGAGTCACTTACTGCAACCCCGGCTTATGAGTATTTTAGGTTTTGTTTTAAACTAGGAAAGGTGAGGTGGCAGAATGATCAATGCCTTTCTTCCCCAATTCGTTCCTAAGGGCCCACTTTACGGAGATCTCTCCTATTAGCTACTAACATAAAGGCATGCCCTTTGGGAAAAAGAAGGTGTCACAGCATAAACGGACCGAAAATCAGCACTGCTGGTTTTAGGATATAATTTTGTCCTAGGAGATCAATCAGACTAGCTGCAGGGATAAATAAGGCAAAGTACAAAATAGCTCTTACACAGTGTGTGCTTTGCTGGCAGAGATCCTGTCTAGGTTTCTCTCTAAACATCCAACTCTTAAAGTAGACAGCAATGAAATGTTTACTGAATGAACATTACCTTCTTTCACGCAGAATCAACCAGTCTTAGGATAAACTCCTTCACTGGCACACTCTACCACTGTCTAATACTACTCTGCTTTCCTCACCTAAGCACTGAGAAGAAAGTGAGAAGACCCAGCCCTGGGGAGATCACTATCCAGCCCCCCACTGCAGCCTTCATAGATTCTGGAAATCAAGTGAATTTCCCATTTTCCCATAAATTTTCTTAGAGACAAGTATGAAACCAAGGCTTTTAGGTGATCAGAGTAACTCTCATATCAGCTCCCTCTGATCCCGTGCCTGTTAAGAAGGGAAAGATAATTCATCACGTTTCATAAGCAGCGCAAGGCTGTAAGCTTAGGGACAAGGAAAGCTCACTGGCTTTCTGACTGGGGACAATTCCTCAACTTCAGGGCAGCATGCTAGGATCGGAGCAAGCCGAGTTAGTCCCAATGAACAGAGGAGGAAAAGATCAGAATTCTGGACACCAAAAGTAGCTAAAACTCTTAAAAGGGGGCACGGAAGTGGAGGGATTTGTGCAGATATCAGTATCCACAGATATCTGTTAAGTCTACCACAAATCCTGGGCACAGGGCAACATCCCAAGGCTTACCGGCAGGTGGCTGCTACAAGGTCCATAGTGAGATGTCACTTCTAGAGGTAGCTGTGCTGGGGGACATCAGAGGTCCAGCCCAGCAAAAGCGAGGAAGCTTGTCTGGCACCTTTTAACAACCTAGGAATCCAGCTGAGATTAAAAGTATCACAGGAATCCTCCCAAAACACATGCAAAAACTTACAACAAAGAACCCACAGTAGAATAAAAACTACTCTTAACAGGTAAAAGCAATGCCTAAAACCAGGCCCTGACAAGACTTACAGAGGAAACAGAGTTTGTAGATTGAGTCCCAAAAAGGGAGAAAAAAAATTTTTTTTTAGAATTAAAGTTTTATTTGGTACTCTAACATATGAGAGAGTGGCATCCCCTCTTGAGGAGAGTGGGAGCTCATTAGTGCTTTCCCTGTCCAGCCTCCCTGTCTTCCCCCTCAGGGCTCTTCAGGCACTGCCTGGGAAACATGGTGTTCCAATGGGTAGATGATTTCCAGAATCTTCTCTAACTCTGGATTCCTTTTTTTTTTTTTTTTCAATTTCAGGTTAATGTGAAGGTACAAACTACAAAATCACGATGTTTGACTATGTTAGGTAGAGTCCCTCTTGTAGCTACGTCCTGCACTCAAGAGGTGTGCCATACACCCCCCTACATTGTGCCCATTCAGTAGGAGCACCCCAAACTGCCCTTTCCCTCTCCCATCATCACGTTCTCCCTCCCCCCAACTTGAATTGAAATGAGTTTTTCTCCTATGTGGGCATGAATTAGATCATCTAGTGGATATTTGCTTTTCCACTCTTGTGATACTTTACTGAGAAGAATGTGTTTCAACTCCATCCAGGTTCATATAAAAGATGTTATGTCACCATCTTTTTATGGCTGAATAGTATTCCATGTTGTACATATACCACAGTTTGTTAATCCATTCCTGAGATGATGGGCATTTAGGTAGTTTCACATCTTGGTAGTTATAAATTGAGCTGCAATGAACAATCTAGTGCAAATGTCCTTATGAGAAAATGATTTTTTTCTTCTGGGTAGATGCCTAGTAGTGGGATGGTGGGGTCAAATGGGAGTTCTAATTTGAGTTCTCTGAGGATTCTCCAAAGTTTCTTTCCAAAGAGGCTGTATTAGTTTGCAGTCCCACCAACAGTGTAAAAGTGTTCCCTTCTCTCCACAGCCATGCCAGCATCTGCAGCTTTGGGGTTTTGTGATGTGGGGTTATCTTCAAGTAAGAAAATCTTGAAAAAAATGCATTGAGCCTTCTGTGATCCATTTTAACAAAGCATTGAACCAAGCCTAGACAAGTTTGAAATGATCAGCCAATATTGAAAATGTCAAGGAAACAGGACAACAGGACCTACATGGGAGAGAGAGCAAGCAACAGAAACTGAGCACGAGAAGCCTCAAATGTTACACTTAGCTAAGAAGGTAGCCTTTGTGTGTTATAGAAATAAAAGAAAATATTTTCAAAAAATTAAAGGAAAATATTATTTTGAGTAAACAGATTAGAAATTCTAGCAGAAAATGGAAGCTCTATAAAAGAACTAAATTTAAATTCTAGAACTGATACAGTAATTGAAATAAAAAAAAATCCTTGATTAGCTTAACAGAGAATTGAAAGACAAAAGATCACAGGAAAAACAAAAGGAAAAAATTCAATAGGAATTTTATAATCTGAAGAATAGGAAAAAAATATATATTATAATATTAGCAAATGTTCAAGGACGTTGAGGCTGATATCAAATGACCTAGTATACATGCAATAGGAGGCTGAAAAGAAAAAAAGAGAAAGGAGCAGGAAAAAGTATTGGAAGGCCTTTTAATGATGGGAAAGCACAGACTTTTACATCCAGAAACTCATTGAACCCCCAAAAGGCTAAATACCAAGAAGATCACACCTATCAACTTCATAATCAAGCTCCTAAAAAGGAAAGCTACAGAAAAGAATCTTTTTTTTTTCCTTTCTGAGACAGAGAGAGTCTCACTCTATTGCCCAGGCTATTGTGCTGTGGTATCATCCTCACTCACAGCAACCTCAAGCTCTTGGGTTTAAATGATCCTCCTGCCTCAGTTTCCCGAGTAACTGGGACACCTGCCATGCTGCCCAGTTAATTTTTTTCTGCTTTTAGTAGAGATGGGTCTTGCTCTTGCTCAGGCTGGTATCGAACTCCTAAACTCAAGCAATCCTCCTGCCTTGGCCGCCCAAGGCTAGGGTTACAGGCATGAGCCATCGCACCTGTCCCAAAAAAGAATCTTGAAAGCAGCCAAAGGGAAGAACATGAATGATGGTTGTCTTAGCACAGAGAACAACAGAAACCAAAAATCCGTAAAATGACATTTTTAAAGTGCTAGAATTAAAAACGGTAACTTAGAATTTTATATACAGTAAAAGTATGCTTTAAAAAGCAAGGTGCAACTATTATGTTTCCAATCTTGACTAACGTGGAATCAGGGGGACAAGATTTGCCCTCCAGCTTGAAATCATTGAACAATAAACAAAATATATGCTCAAGAAAAGCCCTACAATTGCTCCAGCTTTGGGCCCAAAAATTGTTTCTAAGCTGCAGCAAAGGGAGAGAGACTCCATGGAGTCCCTTGAGTTGAGAAGACAAAGTTCATACTGTGAGGAGGACAAGGGGATTGAGGTTCACAGGACAGAGTAGTGGTGAAGAGACAGCTGCACAAAGACAATCTCTGAAGATGTGCATAGGGCCCAACTGTCTTCAACTGAGAATGGGTAATTATTTGCATATGAGAAAATGGTCCAAGGCTGATAAAAGAATCACCAGAAAAGATTACAGGGAACAATTCTCAGAGCTCAGGTAGGACCAGAAGTGGCCCTTATTTCTACTAGCAAGAGAGGAAAACGTTTAATCATGGGACAAAAGTTCACTATTCAAAAAGGATTTGACGCAATATGGCAGTGATTTTCAATCTGTGTGCCACGACACACTGGTGTGCCATGAGAGGATCTTAGGTGTGCCGTGAACATTTTTAAAGATCATTAATTAAATTATTATTATTATTATTATTATTTTTGCAGTTTTTGGCTGGGGCTGGTTTTGAACCCACCACCTCTGGCATATGGGGCCGGCACCCTACACCTTGAGCCACAGGCACCGCCCAATTATTTTTGAAGGCAGTTCAAAGCCTAGTAAGTATATTCCTTTGCTTAACTTTTTTTTTTTTAATCAACATAATTTAAGTGTGCTGTGAGATAAAAAAATTTTGGAAAACACCACAATAGTGGGATAAAATAAGCTCTACTATACATGTTGAGTCCAACTAACAAAGCTTAAAGGCAAGATCAGAAAGGATTGAACTATTAAAAAATACAGAAATACATAGCATCCAAAAAGGTAAACGTCACGATGTCTGCCATCAAATTAAAAAGTTACAAGGCAGACAAAGCAAAGGAATATAACCCATAATGAAAGAAAAAAAAATAACTTAAAAGTTACAAATATGATAGAATTAACAAATGAAAACATGAAGGCATATATTTTTCAATTCTGGAAAACGTATACACAAAATTTATCATATTTATTTTTAAGAGTACAATTCAGTGGTATTTATTTTATTTTATTTTATTTAGAGACAGAGTCTCACTTTATATCTCTAGGTAGAGTGCCATGGCATCACAGCTCACAGCAACCTCCAACTCCTGGGCTTAGGCGATTCTCTTGCCTCAGCCTCCCAAGTAGCTGGGACTAAAGGTGCTACCGCAACACCCAGCTATTTGTTGCAGTTTGGCCAGGGCAGGGCTCAAACCCACCACCCTCAGTATATGGAGCTGGCACCCTACCCACTGAGTCACAGGTGCTATCTAATTCAGTGGCATTAAATACACTCATGAGGTTTTTCAAACATTGCCAGCACCCAGATCTTGCACAAGTGACATTCTATGCCTATTAAATAATAATTCTGGATATTAATACTTCATCAGAAAAAGGATTTGCAAATATTTTCACCCATTCTTTGGGTTGCCTTTTTATTCTGTTGATAGTGTGTTTTGATGTGCAATTTTATTATCTAATTTTTCTATTTTTTTTTTTTTTTTGTTGCTTGTGCCTTTGGTGTCATATCCATGAACTCACTGCCAAATTTAACATTTTGAAGGTTTTTGCCCTATGTTTTCTTGTAAGAGTTTTATAGTTTTAGGCTTTACATGTGGGTCATGAATCCATTTGTGTTAATTTTTGCTGAGTATGGGCCCAAGTTCATTCTTTGCATGTGGACTGTTTGTTGAAAAGTCAGCTTCTCCTCCACTCTTGACCCTTGAATGGTTTTGGCACCTTGCCAAAAATCATTCAATTATATATGCTAGAGTTTATTTTTGAATTCTAGTTTATTTCATTGGTCTACATGTCTTTCTTTATGCCAGTACCACACTATTTTTATTACTATAGCTTTGTAGTAAGTTTTGAAATCAGGAAGTATGAGTCCTCTAGTTTTTTTCTTCTTTTTCAAGATTTCAATTTTTTTTTCTTTTGTTTGCTTTGTTTTTCTATTCAGGGTCCCTGGCAATTTTGGGTTTCTCTATTTCTACAAAAAACATCATTAGAAATTTCAGAGAGGGGGGCAGCGCCTATAGCTCAAGAAGTAGGGTGCTGGCCCCATATGCTGGAGGTGGTGGGTTCAAACACAGCCCTAGCCAAAAAAAAAAAGAAACAAAGAAAGAAATTTCAGAGAGATTGCATTAAATCTGTTGATTTGCTTAGCTAGTATTGATATTTCAACAGTAATTAAGAATCTTTCTAAGAGCAGAATGTGAACGTTTTAAAATAATAACTAAGAAAATGACATGAAGGCTATGTTAACCAGTTTGATGGAAGTGTTTCGGATTGTGTGTGAAAACACCATGCTGTACCCTAGAAGTGCATTAATGCACATAGTTACCATTCAATAAAAATAAAATAAAATAAAATAAATTACTCAATTTCTACATGTGGGAGCCTATCGCACAGATTCATCCCATTTCTTGTCATGTTGTATGCTGTCCCAGGACCAATAAATAATTTATGCATTTAATGCAAAAAAACTCCCCCAAAAAACAGTAATTAAGTCTTCCAATTCATGAAAATGGAATGTTTTTCCATTTATTTGTGTTTTCTTTAATTTCTTTCACAAATGTTTTTTAGTTTTCATTGTAGGAATTTTTCATCACTTTGGGAAATCCTAAGAATTTTATTCTTTTTGGTGCTACTGCAAATGGAATTTTCTTAGTTTATTTACTTTGGTGTATATTCTTCAGCTCTATTTAACATCCTAAATTTATATAGCACACTATACCAGCTTAACTTTAACAAACTCTGCTCCTATAGTAGCTCTGTCCCCACCCTATTCAGTTATTTTTATACATTGTGCATCCAAAACATAAACTTTAATGCTTTTAATAAAAATGTGTTACCAATCAGAGCTACAATAACATTAGCTTTCTGATTAATAATTATATTTTTACAATACACTTTTTGATTAATAAATGTTTTTAAAATGTATTGGTCTCTCAGGAGGCACCTGTGGCTCAAAGGAGTGGGGCACTAGCCCCATATGCCAGAGGTGGCAGGTTCAAACTCAGCCCCAGACAGAAATTGCCAAAAAAAAAAAAAAAGTATTAGCCTCTCAAATCATATAAAAAACAAAAAAAGCCACAATTATTATAATACTACATTTTATAACTATCTGCATATTTCCCTCTACTGAGATCTTTATTTTTTCATACAGCTTTGAGTTTACTGTCAATGTCCTTTCATTTCAATCTCTAGGATACCCTTTAGCATTTCTTAGAGGGCAGGTCTACTGGTAATAAACTCCATCTTTGGTTTTTCATAATTTCTCCTTCGCTTTGAAGGATAGTTTTGCCACATACAGTAGAACCTCATAAGTTGACCACCCATGGGACTACAACTAACTGGTCAACATATAGATGTGGTCAAGATTAGGAGCTAGGCCTAATGTACTAGTACGTATATGTGGTATATGTCCAGTCTATGAACATTAGGTCAACTTAAGGAGATGGTCAGTGTAGGGAGGTGGTCAACTATGGAGGCTCTATTATATACTGTTCTTGGTTTAAAGTTTCCCTTTTAGCCCTTTAAGTATATCAGTTCACTGCCTCTGGTCTCCAAAGTTTCTGATGAGAAATCTGCTGGTAAAATCTCATTGATAATTACTTATATATAGTGAGTCACTTTCCTTTTGCTGCTTTCAAGATTCTTTGGCTTTTATTACTTTGATTATAATGTATCTCAGTGGTGACTATTTGAATCATCCTATTTGGAGTTAGTTATGTTTCTGGGGTGTTGATACTCATGTGTTCATCAAATTTCAGGAGGTTTTGGCCACTATTTCTTCAGATATTCTGTTTTTTCTCTTTTCTTCTAGGACTCCCCCAGTACATACATTGGTCTTCTTAATGGTTTTCTACAGGTAACTGAGGACTTGTTCACTATTTATTCAATATGTTTTTGTCCCATTTCTCAGAATTTCCATTGTCCTATCTTCAACTTCACTGCTTCTTTCCTCTGACTATTCAGTCTACCTCTGAATCACTCTAATAAATTTTTCCTTTCTACCATTGTACTTTCCAGCTCCAGATTTTTTACCCTATACATGATGTGTTTATTATAATTTCCATTTTGTCCACGTACCTTTTTCCTGATTTTCCCCTTGTTTTCCTTTAGTTCTGTATCTTTAAAGCATAGTTTTAGTCTATATCTTATAGATCTGCCATGTCTTTTACAGGGATGGTTGTTTTATTTTTTCTCTCCTTTGAAAAGACTGTACTTTCCCATTTCTTTGTATGCCTGATTTTTTTTGTAGTTGCTGTCCTTAAAAATGGGGCATTTGCATCTAATAATGTGTTAACGCTGAATGTCAGATTCCTCCCTTTCCCCAGAGTTTGCTGGATCTTATTTTAATTATTGTAGACGGTCTCTGCTGAGGATCAGCATAAGGTGTAAACTTAATATCTTCTTCTCGGATGTTCTCTGAGCCTATGTTCTCTCTGAGACTTACACTATGACTTTCTAATTTCCTCCCTTTATATAATGATTGCTTTTAAACATATTAGTCTTCATTGTCTGACTCAAAAAAGGAGAAAATTAAAAGAAGAAAATAGTCATAATTTCATCTATATTCTTCATAATCGATAAAGTTGAGGAAATACTGAGCAAATGGATTCATGAAAGATATTTTAAGAAACAAAACACCCAAGTCAGACTTTTAGAAACGAAAACTGTCTGAGGCTCAGCACCTGTAGCACAGTAGTTAATGGTGCCAGTCACATATACCAAAGGTGGTGGGTTTGAACCTGGCCCCGGCCAGCTAAACAACAATGACAACTGCTACAAAAAATAGCCAGGCATTGTGGTGGGCGCCTGTAGTTCCAGTTACTTGGGAGGCTGAGGCAAGAGAATCACTTGAGCCCAAGAGTTTGAGGTTGCTGTGAGCTGTGATGCCACCGCCCTCTACTGAGGGCTACAACCCCCCCTCCCAAAACCATAAAACTATGTCTGAGATGATAAAACTACAATAGAAGTAACTTAAAAGTTGATTAGAAATTGCAGAAGAAAAGGTTAGTGAATTTGGCGATAGGAAAAGAAACTACCAAAAATGAAACAGAAAAAGATTTGGCAAAATATTACCTTGGGAAGTCTTTATGTGGCCTAATATACATGAAACAGGAGTCTTCCAAGGAGAGGAGGCACAGGAAAAACATTAAAGCAATAATGGCTTAAATTTTCCCAAATTTAATAAAAACTATAGTTTCACAGTTTCAAGAAACTGTTCTTAAACACCAAAAACAAACAAACACCAAAAAAAACAAAACTACACAAAGGCATACAAAACTCAAAGGCCAGTGGAGAGAACAGATCTTCATTCAGGCACCAACAGGTGATTCTGGTAGCAGTGGATACATCCAGTTTCCAGTTTTTACCTCTACATTTTCAGAACCATATCTTTGCAGTCCTTCAGAGGTACCTGCATCTCTTGGCCAGAGTCCCTTCCAAGAGTCTCTGTCCCTGGAGGGGAAGGGTGAGGACGGAGTGGCAGGAGGGAGGGCGTGAGGTGGGACCTCACCTAATGTGCACACTGTGATGTTGTATAAAACGCCCCCTGGCTGAGGGGCTCTTTTATAAAAGGAACTTCACCCTGGAAGTGAGAACAATGTAACCCAAGAATTGGTATCCTCCTATTAATTTGAAATAAAAAATAAATTAAAAAATAAAAATAAAAAAGAGTGTCCCAGCCCTACAGGGAGTCTCCCATCTGAGCCTCTGGCACAGTGCTTCCTCCTTATGGGTCCAAGTTCAAGCTTCCAAGGGCTGTCCTCCCAGATGTCTATGCTCATAAGCCCACCCCTATCTCTTTGTTCCCCAGCCCTAGGGGTAGGAGGGGCTTCCTATTATCACCACCTCTGTCATATCTCTGCATTTTTTTTCTTTTGCCTGTTTAGTCAATTCTTTACATTAAAACTCTGTATTAAATACTGTTTAAATAACAGAATGACTGCATATGGTTAGGTAAAATCATAAACTTAAAAAAGTATTGTTCCATGTAATTTTAACTATGTGGAGAAGAGCAAGAGGAGGGGCTAAGCAGCTCGTGGCTGGAATGGGTTACAGGCTGTTCTCTCAGCTTAGAGCATATCCTTTTATCCGGATCTGTGAGATCTGGGGCTTTGCCTGGTGGTGCATGAGCCTCTGCCCAGAGCTTGTGCTATGGGGAGACCAGTGGGGCAGCAAGAGACTCCTCTCTCCTGCTCTACTTGCTGCTCCCACCAATGTCATCCTAACGACGATTCTTCACTCTCCAAACAGCAAATGATTCCCAGTAAAACTAGCTGGTTTATGTTAATATCTGTGTTTTCCCAGGTTCCTGGAGTCAGCCTCACTGTGCCCTCTTAAGAGAGTCAAGGACAAGCTGTCCGCTACATTCTCCTCGAAGGTCCAAGGCCCACTTCCATGGATCTTATGAGCATTTTTCAATTCTTGAATTCTTTTCTGAACTCCTGATGCAATAGCATCAGTTAGCCTGGGCCCCCTTCTCAGAGGTTCATTTGCCAGCCTTGTGGGGTCTTTCCTCCAAACTCTTAGGCACCAGTGGCCAACTCCTCAGGTGTCTGGATCTACATACACCCTGCAGTGCCTTTCTCTCAAGCTTCTAAATTCCATGAATCTTAGTGGGGGAACTGCCTCCTGCAATTATTTCCTTTGTGGTATTTTTTCCTTTGGTATACTATAGCATAAAGATATACATTATACCATTTCTTTAATATCACACATGGGTTCCTAGGGTTGAGTGCCATCGCAGTATCATAGCTCACAGCAACCTCAAACTCCTAGGCTGAAGTGATTCTCTTGCCTCAGCCTCTCAAGTAGCGGGGACTACAGGCACCTACCACAAAGCCCGGCTAAGTTTTCCTATTTTTAGTAGAGACGCGGTCTTGCTCTTGGTCAGGTTGGTCTAAAACTCCTGAGCTTAAGCAATCCACCCCCAGCAGTCTCTCAGAGTGCTAGGATTATAAGTGTGAGCCATCGTCCCTGGCCTCAGATATGCTTCCCTACACACAGGTTATCTTAAATCTTTAATTTTGGGTGGCACCTGTGGCTCAAAGGAGTTAGGCGCCGGCCCCATATGCTGGTGGTGGCATGGCAGGTTCAAACCCAGCCCCAGCCAAAAACTGTAAAAAAAAATAATAATAATTTATTAAGATTTATTAATCTTATTTAAGATCTTATTCATTAAGATTTATTAATCTGATTTTGTCTCATCCCTATATTTTTTCAGAGATCTTCTATAAAGGTTAAGTCATAACTATGTGTCGGTGTTTATGAAATGTAAAAGAGCCACATTAATTCTTTGTTATTTGGACGTTTGCCCCACTTTATCCAAGGGGCGGTGTTATGGAGAGACAGAGGGGGTAGATGAGAGACTCTCCCATCCTTCACAAACCGGTGAAAACTAGCCAGTAAGCAGCTCAAGGTCTTCATCTATAAAATTAAAATTCATAGAGTTATTGTAGATATCCAGTAAAGTATTTATGTAGAAACATGCAGCAATAAGTTTTCACTACTGTTAGCAAATGTGACTAGGAGGGAGATGGCAAAGATGATAAGAGACGTGAAAGAAAAACAACTGAAGAAAGTACTCTAGAGTGGTTTCTGGAAGACGTTTCTAGAGTGGTTTCTACCCACTCAGAAGTAGAATGATATGTAGCTTCAAAAGAAAGTAGACCCCTATTTTTTTCCCATTCCGTTCAACTCTAATCCCTCGTCTACACAGCAGAGATCCTTTTTGCCAACAAGACAGAAGCCATTTATTAACATACAGCAAATACTGTTTATTGCAGACTTTCCAGCTGACTCGTGAAAAAGGCACTATGAAAATTAATGAATCTAGATAATCTCTCTAAATGGATTTATGTTAAAATATACAACATTCTTACATAACATCTGTTTTATATATGTGAAATAATATAACATTTAATGACAAAAATTGTGTTTTCCAAAAATAACATTTGTTGAAGGTTAAGTATCTTTCTTTTCTCTATCTAATATCTTTCACAGGATTAAAATATGTGTAAATTAAGCATTTCTTATTACCAGAAAGACTTGACACAGATAAACACATTAAATGGCCCCAATTTCCTTTAAACTACTTATCTCACTATTCAAAACTGAGGCCTTCATTAAGCAAAATACCATAATTCACACCAATGCAGGCTATTTCCTTTCACAGATTGTGAGCATACATGACCTCTTTTCCACTTGTGCTTTCTCATATACAAGAACACGGTATACATAATAAGCATAATATAAACTAAATCAAAATACAAGCTATACAAGGAATTGTGATCAACAGAGCCATGACAAATAAAACGTCTGCAAATGCTCCATAGGTCATTATTTGCAAGTCCAAGGCCTGACTATAGTTCATTCCAATGTTTCAATTTTTTAACTGTTGGCATTAAGAACTTTAAATAAATCTAAATATTGTTATCACTGACTGTGTCAGAGAGGAAACCTAAGTAAGCAGAGACTAGTCTAAAGTGAGCTACACCCTGAATGACAGATACAACATTCACAGGCAAAAGTGAAATCATTTAGATTTTGAATGATCACTAATATCTTCACTATCTTGCAGTAAATAAATCTACCGCTGTCAAAAAAATTCCTGCATATACACTCAGATAGCGATGAAATATTTAATCCAATAAAGGAAACCTCACCTGGGTAAAGTAGGAAAAATATTCCCATCAAAAAATTCAGTTTAAAACTTTTCAGTTTTAATAAAAATAATGATTCCAGAAGCAAATCCTCTGCTTACTCAGATTTCTATTGGTTTTTCTACCATGATAAATTATCCCAAGAAAAGTGACTCTGACATTCCCTTCAAGGCTTCTTAAAACAAAGCGTGTTAGAATAATGTCAAGAATAATGGAGTTTAAAAACAAATTAATGACTGCTTCCTTCATCAAAAGACTCCACTCCTGAATCACTAGCAGCAGCACTGATTTTCTCCTGTCGTCTTCGCATAATTTCTTGCAATTCAGAGCTGCCATTGTTATCCTGAAAAACAAGATTCAAACAAGATTTTTACTAATTTGCATGGGCTATGGGTCATGTACCAAAATGGCTCAAGCTAAAGGTCCAGGTAGTTTTCTTCTAGTATTTCTTTGGGAAAACTATAGAATGTCCTTCATATAAATGGCGCTCCCAGACTTCACTAATATATCACATTAACAATTTTCCAGTTTATAAAGTACCTTAATGTAATTAATTCACCATTTTTCATATGACCATGATAAAGATAAATCAAAGATGCATGTGGAATACTCCAGATTTCCTGGGAGAAAGAGGGCATGTGTATGTGTGTACAAGAAGCATAGTAAGATGGGAAATTACCAAAGAACTGTTTTGGGGGGGGTGGTCAAACAAGATACTGATCTGCGTTTAGGAGATTTACCTCAATCCACAGAGTGGGCTCTGAATTCACCCCGTTTTCCTCCATACAGTTTGACCATCTGATAATGCCATGCTGGCTTTTCTCTTTCCCCAGCCCTACTACTATCCCTGTGTGCCCTCCCCTTATTACACGCTTTGCCACAAAAGTCTTCTAGCAACATAAGTGAGTAATCTAAAAGATGAACTAGATCCAAGATTAGAGTGAGGTGGGAAGGTGGCTAGGGAACAGGTAGAACCTCAGGAAGTCAGCCTCAGTTCACATCCAAGGCAACAGGCAGCAACAGACCACAGTAAAGTGGGCAGTGAAAGCAAATGACAATGATAGGCAGCTCTGGATTAAGTTCTGATCATACTTATCTCTAGCAGGTATTATATAAATTCAACAGTTAAATAGCTCATGGTAAAATACACTCATTTGTAGAACACTGTAGCCATTCTCAATCAAGAGAGATTATATTTCCCTTGGAATAAGGCATGTGGAATTTTTGGAATGTGGAATTTTCTAACATACCTTTGAGAAGTCATTTATATACTCTCTATAGAATTAGAATGCATAATGGCAATAAAGCTGAGAAAAAACATAATCCTTATTCATATTCTACATACAGAAAGTAATCATATCAAATGCTAATACAGAACCCCTGGGATCAATGTTGTAGGAATATCTTCCAAGGGAAGTATAATATCTCTTGATTGAGAATGGCTACAGTGTTTTAAGAATGAATATATTTTACCCTGAGTTATTTAACTGTTGAATTCATATAATACCTGCTAGAGATAATTATGTATCAATTTCATGCCAAAGCCTAGATCCTTTCAGTGGAGTCCAAGTGTAATTTTTATGAAATTATTAAAAGCTGTGAGATATAACAGTTGGAAACTATTACCCTTACGTAGCTCATTGTAAGTAGAGTAGGATATTGGAAGCTTAAGTATGTCTAAAACAGTTATTGCCTTCATTCAGACAACTATGACTAAGTAATTACTCTTCAGGGCTCTCTATTTGCAATGATCCCTACTGACATATTTCCTCCCTGATTATTTAGATGTATAACCTGACCTAAGGCACACAGCCAGGAGTTTACACCTTATAATCTATAACTTATTAGAATCTCCAAACTAAGTATTAAGAATAGGCAAAAGAGTTCTGGTTTCTTAAGGCATTTATTCCAATGGAAGTAAATTTTCATACTGTATTAAAATTAAAATTATTATAGAAGTAGTTAATGAATACAAAATGAGAACATTATGTTTTTTGTTAAGTGTCCAAAAGTATATGCTCAAGCTTCGATTGAATGAGTATTTATAATAAGTTAATCTCCTTGCAAATGGTCATTGATGGTCTTCAATGACAAATTTACAAAAGTTGAGTTAACTTTAAGTTATTGCTGTAAGAAAGAGAAATTTGCCAATAGGAACATACACGATTGTTTCCTAAGCTCAGATTTGCAGTCCATACTCTTGACAAATACAGAAAACAAACAAACAAACAAAAAACCACCTTAGGTTGACAAGACATACCTCTAACGCAGCTTTCTGTACAGTGATTTGGCTAAAGACTCTGGCCCCTTCAGGGCAGACTGTCCTCAGTTCATCTTTATTGAGAGAGAAAAGTTGTGCACCATTTAATACTCCAAGACTATTGACAGTCCTGAGAAAACAGAAGAAAAAAGAACAAAGCATTGAAATACTGCCTAGAAAAAAAAAAAAGAGAATTTTCTGTTCTTGGTAGTGACTTCTTTAAGTGTTCCACACACTGAACTCTTGTTAAATGGCACTACATTGCTAAGTCACGGCAATGACAGGTTCTATCATGATGATGACCCTGAGGCTATATAAGATGATTGATCATGAAGTAGCAAAAAGAAACCAATTGGATTTATATCATTAATACCAATTCCTTAAAATTTGGTGTTTCATAGAATAAATAGATAACTTCCTAGTAATCTAGCAATTAACCATTGCATTTCATTGTTCAGTTGTTGACAGGTGATTTGTAATTCCTGGTAAAGACTTTGTAAGACAGGTGATACATGTAAGTCCCTTTAACATGTATCATTCAAATAATTGTACCAAATACACATAAAATGTTTATAGCCTATTAGATGATAAATAAATAGAACTTTTACTATGGGTTTATTAAAAATAAGGGTCTATTAAGATTAAGTTGGATGATAGGTAAAGTTATCTCATTTTTATTTGTCTGAGCTGCTTTACCTTTCAACAGGAGGCAAACTGATGCTGTATGTGCGACAAGGTTGGGGGAATCCAGCTAAGACCATGGTCCTACTCTCTGCAACTTGATGAGGGAGAAAGAAAGCTGCCAGGCCTCAAAGCTGCTGACAGTTTGCTTCAAGAACCATGGATGAACAGACACTACCAACAAGAAATGAAATGGCATCAAATGATCACTATTTCTGTTTCTTCCAGTTCTTTCTTAGGTATGAATAGCTAGCCATTCCCTGAGTACGGAGCCAAGTGGACCTGCTGTGCTCTTATATTTTTTAAGAGTCATTTATGACATATAAGTAACCAAGGCATGCTTTACAGAGACTTACACTGGGTTGAATCCTTTAGACTGTAACCACGCCTTCACATCCTCTGGCGAGGAGTCATAAGTGATATTGATAACTGGCACGTTCTGCCGTGGCACGAACTTCTTCTGAGCGGCACTCCGACCAATGGTCAGCCTCTGGAGGAGTTCATCCTGCACTTCTTCCATCTGAGATTTCCTTCCTAGACAACAACAGGGAGGGGGGATTTTTGAAAATCCCTAATATTGATCACTCCCTCTAGAATCCCAATCCCAATAATCCTTTGACCCTAGTAGGATTTACAGTCCAGCGTTTGGACCACCTTTCCTGGCTTTTATCTTCACTTAGTGTCAATTCCACGATCAATTATTAAAATAACTCCCCTGGCTCTTCTCTTGTCTCCTTATTGTACTCATTTGGCAAAACCCCAACCTGGTTAAATCTAACTTTCTGCTCATTCTGTCCCTGCACCTGCACAGCTGAATATACACAACAGTGCTGAATGATCTCATGTTAAATTCATGATTATGAACCTCAACTTGGTTGTTAATCTTTCTGACAATCAATAGCATCTCTTTAGATTAGTGGCTTTCAACTGGGGATAATTTTGACCCTATGGATCATTTGGCAATGTCTGGAGACAGTTTGGGTTGTCACAGTTGAGGAGGGGAGGGAAGGCTGCTGCTGTGTGCTGTGGGGAGAGGTCTGGTGGCACCAGCATTCCACAGTGCACATGCCTGCTTCCTACTGCAGAGAAAAAGCCAGCCTCAGTGGCAGAAGTCGCTGGTTGAGAAGCCCTACTTTGGACCATATAATTGCCCACTGTCTTAGACGAATATTTAATATCTGTAACCTTCTAATTCTATTTCCCTGTTCTCACGTTGGTCTGTTGATGTCACTTCCTCAATTCTGAATAAAGGAAAGGAGTTAGAAGAGAATGTCTGTAAGTTCTCCCCGTGATCCTTCCCTCTCCCAGCCCTTTCCCCCCACGATCTGCCTCCCTTCCTGCTGGGTTACAGATGGACTGCTCCATGCTCCTGAGGCCGACCCTCTTGTATGCACTAGACTCCAAGTTCTCTATCTATTCAAACACTCTGATGGTCATTTCTCCCTCATATATCCTATGTTATCAATTTTCCTCCGCTGAATCATTTCATTAGCACATACATATGCTACTATTTTCTTATTATTTCTGTCAGCTTTAAATAAGCCCTTTTTAGGATTTCCCTTCCCAGGTACTGCATGTCTCTGCTCCTTTATTTTTATAAAACTCCATCAAAGTTGTCTACACTAGCTGACTCCAATTCCTACTCTATATTCTTTGAAATTCGTTTAAATTTAATTCATTGCTTTTTTTTTTTGTGACAGAGTCTCACTTTGTCGCCCTTGGTAGAGGGCGATGGTGTCATAGCTCACAGCAACCTTCAACTCTTGGGCTCAAGCGATTCTCTTGCCTCAGCCTCCCAAACAGCTGGGACTACAGGCACTGGCCACAACACCCGGCTTCTATTTTTAGAGATGAGGTCTCACTCTTGCTCATGCTGGTCTCGAGCCTCTGAGCTCGGGGCAATCTACCCTCCTCAGCCTCCCAGAGGGCTAGGATTACAGGTATGAGCCCCTGCGTCCATCCTAATTCACTGCTTTCCTCCCTATCTATTACACTTTGCTAAACTACAGCCAGTTCCTTCCCAGCCATTATCTCGTTGACCTATCAGCAATATCTGAAGCAGGTGATTCCTCCTTGAAGCACTCTTCCCTTGTGGCCTCTAGACACCACACTCTCCCGGCTTCCTTCTCATCTTGCTGGCTACTCCTTCTCGGCATCCGAATCTTCCCATTTCTCCAACTAAGTTATAGTAAAGTCCTTCAGGACACAATCCTGGAGTTTTCCCTGTTTTGCTTCTATATCCTCAGCAACGGGAATAAATGCTTACTGAATAAACGAATTCTGGTGACTTTTTCACACACACACACACACACACACACACACACAGAGAGAGAGAGACTGACTTTGAAAAATCATCACATACAAACTCCTTAATAACCAGATAAGAAAATGGAGACCAAAAGCAGATAAATGATCTGTCAGAGTTACATTTTAATTAGTAAAAGTTTGCTAAAACTAGATCTTCTGACTTTTAGCTCAGGGCTGTTTTAAAGCCAAAGCCACTGAAACTGCCTTTGATGAACTCACCTAACTATCCCTCTCCTCTGGCCATTTTATGCTAATGAGAACGATGTGCTATTGTTGAGAACAGGCTGCTATTAGAAAAATGGGAAAGAAATAAAAGTCTAGGAAACAATGTGTTTGTGCATTTTAGAAATACTTGTGCACATGTACACAGGGAGAGTAAGTTATTTGCACGTCACTTTTAAGAATTAAGAACAAAAAACTGAATAGAGTAATCTAGTAACTAGTGAACCTGGCCAACGGCAATGACCTGGTCACTCAAGGAGTTTTTGGTGACCATTGTCAGCGATCCCATCCCCAGGGAGGGTGCTTTACAAAGTGTTTGGTGCCTCTGGGAAGTAATTAGATAGAATTACTTCAGTCTAATTTTGTGAAGTGCCTCAAGTATGTAGGAAACCTTTTGCAAGAGAAGTCAAAGGGGGAAAGGGGGCGAAGAAGGAAGGAAAAGGGGCCTGGAGAAAATGAGAGCGTATACTGATCATCGCATTTGAGTAATACATTACACGCATTTCATTAACTTTTCAAAATCACTGTGTCACACTGCCATACAACATATGGGGGCATACCAAAGGAATAAAAAAGAAAAAGTATCACTACACCAAAAGATTTTCTTATCCACTGATTTAGCTACTGTATCGGTCATCACCAGTTCAAAACGTAGTTTTATAGGGAGTATAAAAACCTCCTTTTGATTTGAAAATGTGCTCCTTTTTTTTTGTTGTTGTTGTTTTGTTGTTTTTGAGACAGGGTCTCATTACGTCACCCAGGCTAGAGGGCAGAGGCGCAATGGTAACAATCATGGCTCACTGCAAACTCCTGGTCTCAAGTGTCTCTCCCACCTCAGCCTCCTGAGCAACTGGGACAATAGGTGCCTGCCACCATGCCTGACTAATTAAACTTTTTTTTTGGTACAGACAAGATCTCGTTACATTGCCCAGGTTGGCTGTGAACTCCTGGGCTCAGGTGATTCTCCCACTTCAGCCTCCCAAAGTGCTGGGATTACAGGCATTGAGCCACTGTGCCTGGCTTCTGGTTTCCATTTTCAATGTTCTAGCACACAACAACAAACAAGACTAACTTTACACCTCTTTCTAAAATAACACTTCTGATTACAAAAGATTAAACTCACATAAAAGGACTGGCATTTCAAAGGAACTGTAAGAAATACAAAGCAACTAAAGTGTTGGGTCCCTTCAAAAGTGATAAGAGGAGAACCTTTGAGATTTTGAGATAAATAATTTGAATAGCTTAGGACACACAGTTCCAAACAGAGATCTTGAATAGGCAACACACAGTTAAGCTTCAGCACAAATGGGCTCATTCTTGCCACTTGCTACATTTTTTTAATAGGCATTTTGTTTTGCCTTGTTGATGGCTATCGACAACATTTTTGTGTGTATGCACTCTCTAGTTTCTTCCATTTTATTTTTACCAAAAGTTTAGGCAGTAAGCAGGAAATGTAGGTAGCATGAAGACTATTTTTAGAGAAATCTGGCTATCAGTACATATGCATTTAAACACGTCTATCTGATTCTAAAGACTGTTGAGAAGTCCAAACATTCATTCAGAAGAAAGAAACTATTGTTCAACAAAATCCTGCCAAGAAATATTTGTCTTACAAAAAGAAATACGTTTATTTAATGTTAAACTATATTTTGAGATTATCTTAAAAAGGAAACCTACATAGTAATGGCAAAATTCTATTATCTTAAAGAAACAAGTACATGCGTTAATTTGGGGAGAAATGTTTATATTTCGCATCCCCGTGTGTCACTCTTTTACTTATGAAAAAGAGATTGGACAATGATGAGTCACAACTGTCAGGAGGATCCTCTGTCTTTAAAAGGATTCAAACTATGTCTCTTTCCCATTAGGTTATTCTTGACTTCCTGGAGTGGATGAAGAACAAACTGTCCCAACCCACACACTGTTCCAGATGAGGACTACATGCCCATGACCTCTGATCCTAGGCCTGGAAAAAGAGCACCACAGTGTCCAAGATTACTGTGCTCACGTATCAGAGCAGGGAAGTTTTATAAACTTGTGGTGAGAATGAAGAAAGGAATGGTCATTTGAAGGAGGGAATTTGTCCTTAGGGAAATTAGTAAAAATGTTTATAGAACTTTCTCATCTTAAAACTATGGCTTTGGTGTCTCTGAATAAAGAAAGAACATCTTTAAAAAAAAATTCACACATACTCTAAAAATATAGTAGCACATTATGTTGAAGTTATACACATATACTCATACACACATGATTATTTTTGCTGCATAGAAAGTGTTAGCCACTTTTCCAAAACTTCTTTTTTCCTTTAGTTTTCTGCTAAGGTCAAGATATAGATAAGAAGGCTCTTTAACCAGTCTCTACTTTGGGAGAGAAAGCAAAATATGAAAGTTATGCTTATTGCATGTAACCAGAATTTCTAGAATAAAATAGTTTTAATGCCTTCATTTTTCAAATTTTTTAATTTATCAAGAATGACCATAACTGGCAGTGCCCATGGGATCAGTGGGTAGGGTGCCAGCCACATGCACCGGGGCTAGCAGGTTTGAGCCCAGCCTGGGCCACCTAAACAACAATGACAACTGCAATAGAAAAATAGCAGACATTGTGGCAGGTACCTATAGTCTCAGCTACCAGGGAGGCTGAGGGAAGAGAATTGCTTAACCCCAAGAGTTTGAGGGTGCTGTGAGCTATGATGCCACCGCGCTCTACTGAGGGCAACATAGTAAGACTCTGTCTCAAAAAACAAACAAACAAACAAAAAAAAACAGTGGAGTAAAAATGGGAATGAAAGATTCAATAATTTAGTTCTGAACATGAATCTCAAATATTCAAACATAGACATAAAGTTAGTATTTTAATACAAATATCTGCATGTCAGAGATAAGATTTTGGAATTATTCCTTTTTCAACAACATAGACATAGTATTGAAAGAAATGGAAATAGATTGATCATTTACAGTGAAAATATGTTCAGAACCCTAGGAGAGACCTGTCCTGAGGGACTGATAGCTATGACACACACACCCTTTATATACTTTTATCATATTGAGAAAATGTGGACTGTCTTCCTGGTTCTAGTTTTACAAGAGTTTCTGTATATCAAGTATGGGTAAAGCAAAGTAATTTTATAATACAAGGTCTGACAATTAAGTACGCAAACTCAACCTAGAAAAAGTGCTACATACCTCACTGCTGAATATCACTATGGTCACCTTTGAAGGATTCCCCTTGGGAAGCTGTGCATTGACAAGGCAATTTTGGAACTCTTTCTGAAATGACCATCAAACTGTGGAAGGAAGAGGTCTGACTGTTAAGTTCATGAACTTGATGCTTACTCTGGCAGCACTGTACAGACAACTTGATATGGTTTCATAACCTTAGTATATCAGTGTGGCATAGCTGGGTTTGTGTCAACATGTCACAGTGTCTTTTTTTTTTTTTTTTTTTTTTTTTGAGACAGAGCCTCAAGCTGTCCCCTTGGGTAGAGTGCCGTGGCATTACAGCTCACAGCAACCTCCAACTCCTGGGCTCAAGCGAGTCTCTTGCCTCCGCCTCCCAAGTAGCTGG
>CAUYTI010103570.1:0-28440 GCA_963575145.1 Galago senegalensis | reverse complement strand
GTCTCCTGCCTCCGCCTCCCAAGTAGCTGGGACCACAGGTGCCCGCCACAACGCCCGGCTATTTTTTGGTTGCAGCCATCATTGTTGTTTGGCAGGTCCGGGCTGGGGATTCAAACCCGCCACCTTAGGTGTACGTGGCTGACGCCTTAGCCGGTTGAGCTATAGGCGCCGAGCCAAGACTTTATCTATTGAAACAATGACTTAAAAGGTTTATGTTTGATGCTGCCTCTCTCTTGCCTTCTCTACGGATCCTCAGGTGGACCCCCGCTCACCCTTGAGCTACTCACTCAAATACAGCCCATCTACCTGAGGGACCCTGCTCCAGAGGACTGGCCTTTTCCCAGTATCATTTCCCACTACACTGATTCATGCTCAAGAAAATTGGGCAAAAAGAGAGTCAAGAAACTAGTGTGTTACACCTTTTCCTATTTTAACAGGTAATACGCCTCAATTCAAATGTTTAAGAGAGTGGCATACCGCAGTCAGTTATAGCTGCCCTGAACTTGCACAGGTGGAACCTGTTATGCAATTAATCAGATTTACACTCTCACTGCAGCCCCCTTTGGACCTTGATGTGTGCAAGTGGCTGGTGATTCTGACTCACTTATAGCAGGTAATCACCACTATAGTCACTGGTGTATATTTGTTTTATAAAGAAAAAATGAAGAAAGGAAGTAAGTCTGCTTTGGAGGCAGCTAAATAGAGGACTTAGTCAGATAAATGTGTGGACACATGTCATTTTAGTTTCCAAGGGACTCATTTTCCCTTCCTCTGGCAATGCCCACAGGGAGACCAATTTGTTTTCCCCTCAGTCCAGCATGTCACTCAAGCTGGCCAAGCGCTGCAACCCCCTGTCCACCACAACTATTTTAGGGACTGGCAAATGCTTCGTTGGGTCAAATCATAGTGAACCCAGGGCGCTGAGTGCAGCTGCACTGGCTAGAAGCCCAGACCTGCCTCATCTTTGCTGCTATGAGGGAAGATTGGGAGACCAGGTCTCTGGGCATTGTAGAAGATTCCATCTAGTTATGTCAGCAGCTAGATCAATCTCAGGGCTATTCAGGTATGTCAAATACATTGGTATTTACCAACATAAGTACTATTTTGTGGAAGCCAATTATAGTTGGGTTTTCAGAGAGTCGTACTGGGAAAAATTTTAAATGAACCAGTATAATGCTGTGCAGACACCAGTTGCTAAATAAAAATAACTTAGATCAGAAAATGCAACTGGTGTCAGGAAGTGAATGCATCTTCTATTGTTTGGACAAAAAATCCTTATTTGACACTATAAGCAAAAATAACCAACTGCCCTGTATATGTATATATTTTTTAATCATGCCGTATACTTTGATATGGAAATTTGACTCCAGTAATTCAACTGTGTTCATATTTTCTCCCAAATTGTTCACTCACCATTACCCTTAATGTCTTCCCTGAGCCCACTTGCTCATTCAAAGCCATAATCTGTGGATTTCTTGCCTGAGGCTCAAATATTCATTTTCACCACTTCATATCCTCAATGATACTTATTTTCCACTTTTATGCTCCTAATAGCTTAACTCTTCTAGGTTTTTTTTTTTTCTTTTCTTTGTCCCCAGACATCAGTTTCCTGTGTCTGGCTCTTTATTGATGCTTCTAAGATATTAAGGTCAAGTGTTGAAAGTGGGATTTTTACTCACCTCATTATTAACTGCTGTGGTGAACTAATACTTTAAAACAAAATAAAAATCAATCAACAACAATAAATAACTATGTCCCCCCAAAGGACTCAGTTTCTGTTAGCTATAGATTTTATACCCAGAATTGATATATCTTAAATATCAAATGTGTTATTTATTCTTAATAGGAGATTTCACCTCTGCCCCAAATATGTAACCGACTCGTTTACTAGCTATCTAATTATGCGTAGGGGATATATACCTAGTGAACTTTAATTATTGTTATCTCTATAATGAGGTAAATAGTTTTCAGGGTTGTTATATGTGAATAATAAGGTAAAATAACATCACCAAGCAAGATGGCAGAAATAGGTAGAGGTGCTATAGACAAATACTCATCTCCCCTCAAAATTCATATGCAGGAACCTAATCCCCAATGTAATAGTGTTTGAAGGTGAGGCCTTTGGGAGGTGATTAGAGCATGAGGGTAGAGCCCTCATGAATAAAATCAGGGTCCTTACAAAAGAGAGCCTAGAGGGAGGCCTCCCCCCATCTGCTATATGAGGATACAGTGAGAAGATGGTTAGCTATGAACCAGGGAGCAGGAATTCACCAGATGCTGACTCAGCCAACACCTTGATCTTGGACTTCCTAGTCTGCAGAACTATGTGAAATGAACCCATGCTATTTTAAGACACCCAGTCTATAGAATCTTTTTTTAGTAGTTTGAATGGACTAAGGCAAGAGCCTAGACAAATACTAATTTACCTTCCCTTCCTTCCTGGCTTACCATATAACTTTGTACAAATTTGTATCTTTCTGTCCCCAGGTATAAAATATGGATTTTAATGATAAATTTCCACCCTAGAGCACCATGAAGAAAAATATACTCTAACATTATAAATTCATCTTGCTTATTTTTATAAGAGGCGTTTGACAGTATTGTCATGCAATATACTCCCAAATTCAAATAGGAAGAAAAAGAGGGAAAAGTGAAGGATAAGGAACAAAAATAATTAATCCTTTCTGCTGAATTAATCGGTTGGATATAATATAGAGTTAGGCAAATCTAGTGAATGGATTTTATGTTTTTTTTTCTATCAAACTCCATGATAATTCAAGATTTTTATGATAGAGTTTACGGTAATCATGAGTAGGGTGTTAATGCTTGAAAAATAAACATGTCATTATTCATCACAAATTGCTGTCACCAAGAATTTCAGATTAATATTGCTGCCCATTAATACGATGTTTAGTCATAATACTAAAATAAGGAGGCTAGAGTGGGGAGTAGAGAGGTTTTCTTAACATATATCAGAGTTCCTTTTATTCATTTCTGAGTTTCTAAAGAGCCAGAATAGAAATATAATGCTTATTAAAGAAAGCCGGGGTAAATTCTATGGAGCATCTTTAAGAGACTTATTTTTACTTAAAAACATGACAAGTGCTTTTAAGATTAACATATGTTATTATCCATGGTACTTTGGAATCTAAAATTAAAACATTTCTCATTTCTATACATACATAAGATTTCTCTACTGCTTAAAGTGTCATGGCTTAAAGAAGAGAGAGTATACAGAAAATATTTCAAATCACAATATTCAGATTCAGCTTAGGATACAGTTTACAGAAGTTCACATTGTGGGAGATCTTTTCTAAAAATTCAAGCAAAGAAGGGGAAGTTCTGGAAAATACATTTTATTTGTGTCTTCAAAACTGACATAAGTTTCGAATATGGTTTGAGAACATGCCAAGTTTTTGAAATGAGTTTCGCTAACCATATGTGGCCCGTTTTCTGTTTTTTTTTTTTTCCAATCTAGATGTAGAATCTAGAAATAGAGCATGTTACCATCCCATGGCCTTGATCTTCCTGAGCTGAAGGGGCTGCCTTAGTGCCAGTTTAAAGCATAAAAATTGGTTTATGTTTATAAAGATATAATTTTGTAGTAAGAAGAAACAACTCACTGTGCTGAGGAATTTAATCTAGTCACTACTTACAAAATATCCAAGTGCCTACTGTGTGCCAGGCAGTGCTCAGAGCGGAGTGGTCAGAGTCCTCAGAGAACTGTAGACTCTTGAACCAGTATGATCTCAGCACCATGTGGTCAGAAGTTCTCTCAGGGGAAGTTCTGGGCAGGTGCAATGGAAGAAAAGTCTTGGGGCCCTAACCACTGCTGTGGCTCTGGGAAGTCCCATGGGAGGAAGTGGCTTTTCAGCTGATGCGGACTATGAGTAAGACTTCATCAGATGAGGGACAGAAGTGGGGAAAAGAGGATTTGTGCGGATAGCGAGATCCAGAGAAATTGAGAAACTTTAGAGATATCTGGGCAGAACGCACTCAGACCTTGTCTGGTATTATCAGTGTCCAGAACAGTACCTAGCTCAAAGGGAACGGCCAATGACTATTAGATTAACAAATGAATATGTACCTGTATATTTGGGAATACTTCAAGAATAACTTACAGGTTTCTTAAGCAACAGGATAATACTATTATTTAAAGACATTCTTTTTTATTTCCCCTTGTCCTTTAGTTTTGCCATTTTTGTTGGAGAAAGAAAAAAAACCTGTGAATAACCGTAGACTATTAATTTTTGTCCTTGCAATATGAGCCAGTAATTTGAAAGCAGAGATCAGCTCGATCCCCTCCACTCCATCTCCCTGCCACTCTGGTTTAGGTGCTCATCACTTCTTGGTTAAATTAATGCAATTGCCTCCTAGCCCGTCTTCTCCACAGTGCCACCAGATTTAGCTTTCTAAACGCAGATTTGCTCATGTCACTCTCTAAACCTCTTTGATTTTCCATTTTTTTTTCCCTTGGACTGAAATTCCATTTTTTTTCCTTGGACTGAAATTCCAAACGTTCATGTGATTCTGTTAGTTTTTCAAGATGTGGATCCTATTCTGGTCTCATAAAGAAGGAACATTGTCCCTTCTTGACCTTCCAAACCCTCTCATATGACATGTTCCCATCTAAACACTGCCAAGGACTCTGCCTTCCTCGGGATCACAGCGTCTGCTTTAGCACCCCTTGGGTTGTTTCCCTCCACTGGTCTGTGAACCCCTTGAGGGTACAGACCATGAATTGTTGTAGCAAGTGGAAAGTGGGTATGGAAAATGGAAGTGAAAGAAAGACGTGACACATTCAAAATGGCGAGATCGTTTCAGAATCTTTCTCTTTCTGGATCCTTTGGGATTAGGAATCTTTTTAACTATTGAAAAGAAGTATAATGACACTATGAGGCATAGATAGGATTAGATGATAAGAATTTTCCTTGTCAAAACCAAAAAATAAAAGAAATCCTATGTTCAAAAGCTGTTTTCAGATATCCCAATGACAGTTTGACCAATTGAACATAAAATTCTAGCTGTATTCCAAACTAATTTCTGTGGCACCTGGCACACTGCTGGTTATTTTAGTTTTATTTTCTTAACCTCAAAATAGAGGCTACAGATACCTGGTAGTTGTCATGTTGTTTTATAGATTATTACGTGCCTGAGACAACAGAGTAGAAGCCTCTAATATTCATTTAACAAATTCCTGGTTTATTACTCTTCTTTAATGTTGGAAAACACCTTGATCAACAATTGGGGCATCCTGAGTACCAGTGCCGAGAGGCCACTGTCTGGCCTGCCCACACACTTACTAATGGGACACTGAATTATCCTTTTATGAGAATCAGTTTTGATGTCAAGTATTAAGGCAGTTTGGAGATGGAGAGAGAACACATTTTCCTAGTGGTCATACACAGAAAGCAATGCCCTGGATCCAAGAAAGAGCCAAATAATTCAAAACAGCAGCAGATGCCATGCTCTTCAATACGATTTCAGAATATTTTCTCTCCTGAAAAGTTTGTTATCAGTAATAAGACACCTAGAGACTTTCCCAGTCCAAACTATTATGTCTGACACAACATTCAATATGGACACCACCAATGAATACTTCCATTAATATTATTATTCCATGTGTAAAACTAGCAAAAATATGTCCTACCATACCTCATTTTGAAGAATCTATATTCTCCATAGGAATTAGCAGACAGGGATCAGTATGACCCAAAGCTATTTCTGGCATAAAATTTCACAGCCAGAAAAAAATGAGTTTTCTTGGAATCTGTTAAGCTCCCAAGTATATTGCCATCCATTCATTGACCTTCTAGCAGAGAGATGGTATGGCTTGCCAGACAAAAACAGAGGACTGAAATAAAAAAAGTTTGAATGTCAGCTCTGTCTTAATGTAAGGCATTCAGCCTTTCCAAACATTTGTAGTATGTACTTCTGACAGCAGTATCTTAAGATTTAATGGACTGATGTTCTGAATTTCTTGAACAAAAGGAGATCTCAGAGGTTTTATAGCAAGTACCTGGAGCTTTAGGGTTTCTGAACACAGTGAAAAGCCTCTTGTAAAATATTCTGCCCAGGTTTCAGCATTTATAGAATCATTTGTGAAATCAAAGAAGAAAAATATAACAGTGTTTCATTTTCTGTATCAAACCAAAATAATCCAATGTCTTGTTAAGTAATGCAACTTAAGGTTACCGTCAGTTAAGAGTTAGGATGATACTGTAGTTTGCAAATGGTGGAGACCCTGATAACGACTGAACACTGGAAGGCACATCGGTGGTAACACACAGAAGTGCATCCTAAGAAGATTGCTTCCTTCCATTCTCTCACCAGGCTGTTCCTACACTTACTATTCTTCTTTATTCTCATTGTTTATTCTCTATTGCTTGTTTTTCAGAATCCAAAACATTTCAGCCTCTCATTTGTTTAGAAACACTTTCCCTCAAACATGTGAGTTTTTACTTCATCTTTTTCGTTCTTTCACTCATCTTATAGTCTCCTTCCTCCATCCTTTTCTCCTTCCGTTTTGTGCTTTTTTTTCCTCTCTCACACACTTGTTAAATCAGTCTTTCATCTTTAATGCTTAGACTTTCACTGAACACCTTTTTTGTTCCATACGTTTGCCCGATACCTTGTTAAATGCTAGGAATGCAACTGTGAAGATGTCCAAGTCTCCAGGGGTGGTCACACCTCCTTGTCTTTGTTGTACTGGCTTCTACCACCAGTCTCCTCTCTGCCCCTACTTGAATTTAATTGGGTTTTTCCTCTCATGTGCAGGTGTAGCTGTTTATCTATTGATCTCATATTATTAGTATTCCCTACCTTAGATACTTTCTTTTCCATTTTTGTGATACTTTACTGAGAAGAATGTTCTTCAACTCCATTCATGTAAATACAAAAGATGTAAAGTCTCCATCTTTTTTATGGCTGAATAGTAGTATTCCATGGTGTCTGTGTGTGTGTATCATATTCTATTATTTTTTCTTTCTTTCTTTTCTTTTCTTTTTTTTTTTTTTTGTAGAGACAGAATCTCACTCTATCGCCCTCAGTAGACTGCTGTGGCATCACACTATTTACAACAGCCTCCAACTCCTGGGCTTAAGTGATTTTCTTGCCTCAGCCTCCTGAGTAGCTGGGACTACAGGTGCCCACCACAATTCCCAGCTATTTTTTTGTTGCAGTTTGGCCAGGTCTGGGTTTGAACCTGCCACCCTTAGTATATGGGGCCAGCATCCTACCCACTGAGTGACAGGTGCCACCCTATATCACATTTTATTAATCCATTCATGAGTTTATGTAACATTCATGAGTTTATGTAACAAGCAACTTGGGTCACTTCCATGTCCTGGCCATTGTGAATTAGGCTACAGTGAACATTCTAGAGGGAATGTCCTTTTAGTAAATGATATTTTTTTCTCCAGGGTAAATACCTAATAATGAAATTGTGGGATCAAATGGAAAATTTAGTTTTAGCTCTTTGAAGGTTCCCCAAACTTCTTTCCATAGAGGCTGTATTAGTTTGCAGTCCCACCAGCACTGTAGAAGTTTTCCCTTCTCTCCACATGCATGCCAGCATCTGTAGCTTTGGGACTTTGTGATGTGGGCTATTCTCACTGGGGTTAGGTGATATCTCAGGGGGCTTTTGATTTGCATGTCTCTAATGACTAGGGATGATATGTATTTGTTCATGTTTTTGTTGGACATTCATCTGTCTTATTCAGAGAAGGATCAGTTCATATCTCTTGCCCATTTATAAATGGGATGGTTTGCACTTTTCTTGTTGATTAGTTTATACGTTAACAAATGGAAGAATATACCATGCTCACACCTGGGAAGAATCAACGTTAAAATGTCCATACTATTGAAAATAATCTATAGATTTAATTTGATCCCCACCAAAGTACCAACATCATATGTTGAAGAACCAGAAAAAAGTAGGACTTCATTTCATAAGGAACCAGAAGAAACCCTGAATAGCCAATGCAATTCTAAGAAATTTAAACAAATCTGGAAGGATCACATGACCAGACTTCTGGTTATATTACAAGGTCTACAGTGAACAAAGCAGCAGAAAAATAGAGAAACAGATCTTTGAAATGGAATGGAAAACCTAGAGATGAAACCAGCCTCATACCACTATCTTATCTTTGATAAACCAAACAAAAGCATACACTGGGGAAAAGAATCCCCATTTAATAAATGGTGCTAGAAGAGCTGGTTAGGCACATGTAGGAGACTGAAACTGGACCTGGCCCTCTCACCACTTAAAAAAGTTGACTCTCGGTGGATAAAAGATTTAAATTTAAGATGCAAAAAAGCAAAAATTCTAGAGGAAAGTGTGGGGGAAACTCTTGATGCTATCAGCCTGGGAAAAGAACTTATGAAGAAGATCCCCTTGGCAATTGCAGCAATACCAAAAATAAATAAATGGGACATTATCAAATGAAAACCCTTCTGCACAGCTAAGTGTACAACTAAAGCAAATAGATAACCGTCTGAATAGGAGAAGATATTTGCATGCTATGAATCTGGCAAACAGCTGATAACTAGAATCTACAGAGAACCCAGGGTATTTTAAAATAGAAATTTGGTTTGGAAGGAAGTGAAGAGATAATGTGAAATATAGAGAATAAATACATTATGTCACCCCCAAAAATGTCTAACCACTATAGAGAACTACTCTGCTCAGAATCCAGGATTGAATAGTCAAGTCACTCTTTTTTCCGGGAAGTGCTTGCATGTTGGAAAAACTCTGTAATGGAAAAACTCAGTAATCTGTGTTTCTATAGAAAAATACACACACACACATGTATCATCCATATTGGACACACAGTAATTTTCCAACCTTCATAGGAAATTCTGTTTCTAACTGGGCTCCTAAATCATTGTGAGACCACTAGCAAATTCACTTACAAATAGATTCATTCATCTCTCAAATGGGAAATTAATACCTTACCCTATAATCCCTCAGGATATTTTGGGGATTAAAATGGGCATGTAAATCATGGTCCAGTTTTATTTATGAAGCTTTTATCTATTTAACAAAGAAGTATTTCACAAAGCTTTCTACCTTAGAAAACTGGTAAACTGAGAACTGTCCTCTTTGGTATTATTGAAGTCCATTAAAAAAAAAAGGCACGCCTTTAGTTCTGAAAACAAAGCTTCCGCCCCTCATGCATAGAGTCAGAATGACAAGTAAATGTGAATCACGAGAGATGCTCTTAAAGAACCAAATACCCCCACACACACAGGTGCACTGGGGACTCCAAATGGAGTGGCCGCTGGGCTGCCTTCAGCCACAACAGCTCACACATCTGCTTAATGCACCCAAATGTAATAACGTTATAGATTAAAATATAGATGTCAAGATCGCCTACATGAGGCCAGAAGCCTGGCTCCCTGTTTTTCTAGAATGGCTTTCCGGGAACAATGCACTTTCCCTGATTGGTTTCCTTCAGACAAAATAATTGAATCTAATGCACTCTGTCAATGCAAGCACTTTAAATGATCTGTTTCATGTAGTAGCCCTAAGTGGCTTCAGGGTCTGTGTTAAAATTTGCCTTTGATCAGACCTCCTCTTCCCTCACACGTCTTTTTTATTCATAACAAATTAGAAGCTATTATCATAAGATATTAACAGCAGTGTTAATCACTATAGTGTATCTAACAGTAAAAATAAAATAGTTTTCTCATTACAGTATGTTGTAATATTTATCATCTATTATTTTTCCCACATGACTGCACAGTACAGAGAATCCCACCCCTCAGGGTGTATAGTTTAATTGCGAGCACATTTAAATTTAACCTCTACCTTATTAACACAAAACCTTTCTATACATCTAAGGGGATGGGGAAATTGTGACTTCATAGCTTTCATATTGAAAAGGGAGTTTTCATCTGAAACATGGTTCAACTTAAGAAGGGCAATTAATTTCACGATTCTTTGACAAAGGTTTTCGAGTTTTGTTTTTGTTTTGTTCATTTATAACTCATTTGTGGGCATCTGTTTCGCTTTTCTCTTAAACAGTTTGCAAACTCTGGAAAATATAGGATTTGGATTGGATAGAAATCATGAAAAGAGATTTTCATTGCAACTCATTTAGTTTTAAAAAAGGAGGATAAAAATTTGTTAAGTTGTGGGCTAATTTAGGCATCCATAAAACGCAGTGTTAAATATACACACATTCCCTGGCACACAGTTTCTTGAAATCTTCTCCTCAAAGATATCTTTTTCCTTCCCATCTCAGCCACCACGTTCATGAGCATAACCTGCCCCTTTTCGTTAGCAGTAATGTCACCCTGGCATATCTCTGGCTTTAAGCATCTGTAGCTTTGACTACTATCACTTGGATTTTCATCTCTCCTCCTCAGTTGTTCAGCCTTAACTGTCCATTGACACCCTTTTGGAACTTCCTCTCCATTGATCCTTCTCTGTGATCTGCAATTGCCGTAAATCTTGTCTTTCTGTATGCAGCTGAAATTTCATGATCAATCATTTATAGTCACTCCCTGGGATATAATTTCAACACTCTGGTCTTTGTATTAAAGTATTAACATGATGAGCACAGATACAGCAAATGGAGAGGTCAAGATTAGTTAATTCAAGGTCACAGAAGGTAAGACTGTCATCGTCTTATACATAAAGGACCTCAGCAACAAACCAGACTTCCTCTATAGCCTTCTATTCTCATTTATTTGCTGTACATTACTACATCAGTCTACTGAAAATCCATTTAAAAGGAACATTCCCTTGCTCAAACACCAACAACAGCGTCTGATTTTTTTAAGTATTTCATCATGTGACAGTACCATACATGCTCAATCTTATTTTCTGCTACTGTACTCACCAACATCCATTCTTTGCTAATAGCCTCCATAAAAGCACAGATACCTGACTGATTAATGAATACCTGAATAATTAATTAATTAAACACATAATTACTGAAGACCTACCTATGCTAAGTAGTATGCTAGTTCCTAGACATTGAACAGAAAATAAGATATTCATCTCCCCAAAACATAAACACTAATGGTAGAGCCAGTTGGTTAAGATTAATACTACAAAGAGAATAGTATGATGTGAAAGTCATCCTTCAGATGGGGGAATGAATGAACAAGTAATTCCTTAGGTAGAAAAATGTCTTTTCTGTTTCTTTAAATCTCGCCCTGTAAGATCAGGAGTCAACTCATCTTCCAATGGAGTTTAATCTATTCTCACTGGTACCTGTTCTCGAACATTTCTACTTCCTAAACCCTCAGAAGTACAAATCAGATGGTTTGTCCCCAAGTCCAATTCATAATTTTAATTTTTTTCCCAGATAAAGTACAAGTTCTTGGAGTGGAAAGGGGAATCAGTGCTGATTCTACTCCTGTAGGTCTTAATGTAGTTCTGAGCACTTAGAAGACTATTTTTAGCAGAATAAATAACTAGTTAATATTTACTTGTGAATTATTAAAATAAGCACATGTATAAACCTTATGCAATGGATTCACATAAGCCATATTTATTTCATTCAGCATGATAAACATATTATGTATCTTAAATATTTTTTTTTGCCAAATTCAAAGAGCTTGAGAAAAACTAACGCATTGTTTTTGCTTAGTATTACTAGTTCTGATTTTTCATAGGATAAGAAACACAGACACAAACTCTGTAGCTTTTTCACAATTTATATTTAACATTATTATGAAATCTAAGCAAACAAGATCTCCACCACACTGCACGATATTTGCAAGCCATGAGCAGTCATCAATCTACTTTACTCTCCCACCCCCAAAGCATCATTGACATATAAATACATCTCATTTCCATAGATGATACCATTAAGTTCAGAAAAGCACAAAAAACATCAAATCATACCTTGAGATGACAAACATATGTGGAGGCCTATATGCAAATCATTTCCTTCAAACTCTCATAGTCTCTTGGCTAGGACTTAATTTGGGGGGAGGAGGGAAATTTCTCGTCTTGATATCTGTTATCTTCTTTTAAAAGCCAGGAAGAAGGCTCTGGAGCAGAAATGAATGCTTAATTGGGACAGGAAGTTGAACCCAGCAGAGCTGGTGGGCACCTAAAGCATTAGTAACCAAATCTATACAATGAACTGGATTTGATGTGACTAAATGCATCATGGCAACTGATTCATTCTTGCCTTATTAAGTCATTTTCAAAGTCAAGCAAAGTACTACTTCCCATTTCCCTGTAGAGATATCAAGACTATTCACAGTAAATCAGGTGACAGAAATGTTGGTCCACATCCAGTTTTGTGAGGAGACAGAATCATTGAGTAATTTGTCTAGCTCAATGAAAGGCAGTGATCTATGTGCCACATTAGGGAAACTGCCAGCGTTCCCACCAACTTGGATTTATAAAATTTTTGTTTTGCTTAAGACAGCTGAATACTGTCATATATTTTATGTGACATATTGCTATAGACTCATTCTCATTTTATAAATTAACTGACCAGTAAAGAAGTTTAAATTAGACAGAAGAGTGTAGAGTTTGAGGTGAAATCAAAGAGAAGAGGTAACTGGAAATTTGGGCTTGACTCATGGTCACTATAAAGACTTTACTTGGAGTGGCTTGGTGAATCACTGGAGAGTTTTTTTCAGTTACATGCTAAATAAAGTACTAAATAAAGTTGGATCACGCTGGTTAGGAAGAGCCACTTAAGAGTGTTGGCTAACTCCAATGTGACTTTACACTAGTGGCTTGAAATCAACCATGTTAGAAGTATTTACACCAAGGAAATTAGAAATGCCACTAATCGAGTCTTTCCCTTTTTCCCTGTATAAATAACTGTTAAACTTCTCAGTGGTTTTGAACAAAATAGTGACATGGTGTGAAATAAGTTCCCAGTTAATAGTAGGGGGTGGGGAGTGAGAACAGGGCAAAGAGATCCATGAGGAGGCTCATGTCCTAATCTTGATGAGAGCCACCAGGGGCTCAGACTCAGAAGGTAGCAGCAGAGACACTAAGAGGAGTTTCAAGCAATTCTCCCAATTTGGGGGAGAAACATAGAAATCCACACATTTATGTAGAATCTCTCATTTTTATTTACATTGGTCACACTGTGCACTTATACCCGATAAACATAACTATAAGCAAATGTCACTCAGCAGCTCCTGGTTCACGACTCTGCACCAACCCATGTTTCCTGTTGAGGTGGTGAATGGTGACATTGCTCTTTGCAAATGTGGGCTCTGAGAAGGCTTTCTAAACAGACTGGAAAAAAAGTTTCTATAAAAGATGTAGTTTAGCTGATCCTACTTTACTTGGTACTGAATAGAATACAGCATCATGGAAAAAACACCAAAATTATCAGCGCCCTTTACACTTATACAACATGCATTGACTTCTCATGGGACATGTTTATTGCTGTGTCCTCATAAATATGCGCTATAGTATTGTTACTGCCCATTTTATAAAGGAAGAAGCACACCAACATCTGTACGTAGGTTGATAGAGTCAGTTCTGGAATGTTCCTTGACTAGGACAATCTGTTTCTTTCTACCATGAGACTTTGTTCACATTTGACTGAAGAATTAGTGAACCCAAATTCTTTATTTAATGAGTTGACAAAGTGCAGGGGTTAAAATTTTCCTGATATTAATAATAATTACAATAAGCTGTAATCGCCTATGTTTAAGGCACTACCCTATACATGAGTGATCTACAAACAGTCCTATGAATTAAGAACATTTATTATCCCTGCTTTGAGAGTGTAAAGATGAATTTTAAGGATCCTGGAGCTTAACTAACTTATCTGAGGTCTCACAGTTTGGAATTGAGTTGGTTTTGAGCCAGGTCTGCTTATCCTCAAAGCTGTACAAAGTCTCAAGTGGCACATGGGAAGTTTTAAAAAGAAAAAAAAATTGTATTTATAAGTAGAGAGTCTTAGAATATAAATGTTAATTCTTGACAAGATGGCTTGGTTATAACAGTGCTGCTTCTGATAGCCTTGACACAGATGTTCTAACAATCAATAGGCAAAGGAATAGTCACTGTGACGAATGGGCAGATGAGACGGTGCCCTTCCAATCACACACCAGCTTCAGGGGCTATGGAGAAGCCCAGACGTGGGGGTTACATGGACCTTCTCCAGACCTTGCTCACCCAGGGCCCTTCCTCTGCCCCTGAGCTACTCCACCCAGGCCCTAAACTCGGCCCACAGCCCTTTGGTCTCTACCACCACCTCCTCCTCTCTACATCTGCACTATCTCCTGTTTCCACAGTCAAATAGGGTAGAAATTTCCACTCATTTCCAGGAGGGATGGGAAAGCTGCAGCCTATGACCATATGAATACTTCTAGGTCCTTAAGTGTGGCCTTTTGGCTAAATCCAAATTCTTTGATTAAAAGGGATGCAGCAGGGACAGACTAAAATTTTTCTTGCTTCCTTTGGTACCTAAAAAATTAATAATAATCCTGAAATCAGAATGCTGCAGTTTCTCCACCTCTGCTCTACAGGAAGTACCAGACAATCAATGACTTTTGTAGAAAGGACGAGCCTTTCCCAGATCCTATCCAATCTGGAAATGTCTCCTGCCAAAAGTCAAGGCTGTAAACATCTCTCACGACTTGAAATGTCACTAGCTGCAGAGTAAAGACCCCCAGTCCTACCCACTAGAGAGAAGCCATCTGTAGCAGTTTTGCAATGCACGTGTTGGAGGAGGGGGACCTCACTAAGTTCTTTCCAAAGACAAATAATTGTAATAGAAATCATAGAAGTACATTTGATGATGAATCTATATTTGTGTCTGAATTTTCAGAAATTGCTGAGAGATTGCACATTCACAGACACAAATTCTCTTATTTAAAATTCACAATAAAAAAAAGAAAACATTTCAACTTTCTTCCTGGGTGAGATGATAGTATTCACCACAAAATGTGATTTGTGAATAATAAAAGATGATAGGACCCGGAAGCCTGAGGAAGTCTGACCAGTAATTGGACACTTCCTCTCTACCGCAACCAGACCAAGGGATTCACTTACTCTTTAAAGAAAAAAATTTTCAAAATTTGGGTTTTGCATCGTATTTCATAGAGTGTATCATTTGTTACTTACAGAATTAAGGTAAAGGTAATAAACTGCATATATTTGCTCTTCTATTGTGTATCCAAGTCTTTTTTCTTATGATTCTTTTGGAGACAGAGTCTCTTTTTGTCACCAGGACTGGAGTACAATGGCAAAAACATCTCACTGTAACCTTGAACTGCTGGGCTCATAGGATCACCCCACCTCAGCCCCCTGAGTTGCTAGGACTACAGATGTAGTTTACCACCATAGCTGGCTAAAGTTTTTTTTTTGTGTGTGTGTTTTTGTAGAGATAGCAAGTGCCTCCCTATGTCACCCAGGTTGGTCTCAAACTCCTGGCCACAAGCAATCCTCCTGCCTCAACTTCCCGAAGTGCTAGGATCATAGGATTGAGCCTCTATGCCCAGTCAGAAGACTCTTAAGTTTTATCTGTTTAGTTCCCACTGTCTCCAGCATCCAGTGATATATTTGGAACATGAAGAACTTCAGGAAGTATTGGTTAAGTAAGAGGCCTAATGAATAATCTCACCGTAGCAGTCAAGAGCGCAATGTTCCAACCTGGGGAGAAGCAGTAACTTTCAACAGCCAGTAGTTGTGTGACTCATTAGCTACCCAGCTCCATTTGAGGTTGTCTTAACTAACAGCAAACTTGAGGACAAAGTTTGACAACTCTTTTTTTTTTTTCTTTTGCTGAGACAGAATCTATGTCATAGCTCACAGAAAACTGAAACTCCTGTTCTCAAGTGATCCTCTTACCTCAGCCTCCTGAGTAGCTGAGACTATAAGCACCCACCACCACACCTGGCTAGCTATTTTATTTTTTGTAGAGATGGGGTCTTGCTCTTGCCCAAGCTGGTCTTGGACTCTTGAGCTCAAGCAATCCACCCACTCTGGCCTCTCAGACTTCTAGGATTACAGGTGTGAGCTACTATGCCCAGCTGACAACTCTTTATTTGCGAAAAGGCAAACACATGTGTGAGTTTTAATTTACGTAAGTAGCTACCAATGTCTCATTAGGGCCCACCCCATTCAGGACTCCTGTCGGAGTCAGCCCTGCACAACCTTTCTCTTAGTCTCTCGACTGGTGACCCTGAGTTCAGATCACCAAATCCTCTCAGGCAACATCCTGTCCCCAATCCCCTTACCGTTTCTCTCACCCACAAAACGTTGCTATGGAACAGTAGGTGCTACTTCTGAAACTTAATTTATAGAGAGCCAAGCAGATGTATTTGCATCTACAAAAAACCCCAGCCTTTCTCAAAGCTGGTCTTTCTCTCCACGTAGCAATGTACATTTTATAGTGAAGCACCCTTCATGAAGATCCCTTGAAATTTTTCTTAAAAGGATAATGATTATGAATCTCATGTGTTTCTGCTAAGGGAGTCAAACAAGAGTCTTCATATTATAAGTAATCAAAGGAATACCTCTGGGACAGCACTGCATGCTGAACGGTATAGAACAGAATGGAATGGAAATTGAATCTCTCAGCGAGGAGCTACCCGAGTCCCTGCAGTATTTAGTTCAGTGGTTCCTGAAGTGTTCAAACAAATAGAAGCTCCAATAATGGGCAAGATGTGAATGAATTCAAGGAGTTTCACAGTCAGGTCATTTTTAAAAAGCCAAGTTAAAGATAGTTCTGTGGTTTTCTTAACAGCAGGTCACTTGGCCGGACAATATGCAAATGGGTTTTGTGAACACCTGAGAGCTTTGCGCCGTCTGCAGTGTAGTGTTCCACAAATGGTTTTCCTGAGACTCTCAGAGAGTTGAACATCTTTTGGGGGGATGGACTTGTAATTCAGTGTTTCTCCACCTCAACTGCACATCAGATTTACCTGGGGAGATGAAAGAAAAGCTAGGGCTGGAATCCGTCCTCACAGAGATCTATTACTTGGTCTGGGAGGGGATCCCCGTACGTTGGTGTTTGGACAGGTTCTCCAGGGCCTTATGTCAGGGCAGCCAGAAATGAGAAGCCTTGCACTGTATGAGTTTAACCCCATGTTTTCAAGACGAGGATGCCCTGACTGCTTACACAGCCTGATCCTGAGCACACACTGCTGGACAGAGTTGAGCACTTCAGACCACGGCAAAAGCTGGTACTTGTTTCCTCTCTAAAAAGGGAAATCAATTATTCATTTTTCAGGAAGAAAGGAAAATAGGAATCTATTGTCTTATTTTATGATTAAATACCAACTACAGATGAATCTCAAAAAGAAAAAGGAGAACATCTAGGGCAGTGCCTGTGGCTCAGTCAGCAAGGCGATGGCCACACACACCAAGGCTGGTGGGTTTGAACCCAGCCCGGCCAGCTAAAACAACACTGACAACTGCAACAACCAAAAAAATAGCCAGGCATGGCAGGTGCCTGCAGTCCCAGCTACTTGGGAGGCTGAGGCCAGAGAATCACTTAAGCCCAAGAGTTTGAGGTTTCTGTGAGCTATGATGCCACAGCACTCCACCCAGGGCGACAGCTTGAGACTCTGTCTCAAAAAAAGAAAAGAAAGAAAGAAAGGAAAGAAAAAGAAAAAGGTGAACATCTAATATATAAGGTTGACAAACACCTCAGGAGGCTGCCAACTTTGGAGTAAAATGTGCTGCTTGGTTAGTGAGACCTGTCACTCAGCTGAGTGCTGGCAGCATCCATCATCAGATCATTCTGAAATTAAAGTCAAAACAGCTCTTCTGCCTGGGTTCTGAGCAAAGCTGTGCCGGGGAGCATTCATTTCCTTACCCGGGTGCCAGGCCTCCCTAGTTACTGTGTGGTTTTGAGCTAGTTTGTTCTTTCAGGGAAGTCCTTGTTTCCATAGTACTGATGAAATCTCACTCAGCCACCATTACAGTAGAATTTATTCTGGGGCCATTGTCTCACTGGATTCTGCGGACTTTCATGTAAACTGTCTAAAATCTGCCCAGAGAGAGTGTTTTTTAGGAACGAAGAAGGAACTTGACTACTCAGAAAGTTTGGAAAACGTAAGTCATGTCAAAGATATGAAATAAAGATTCTGGTAAGTGTATGTGATTGGCTTACAAAATGAGCAGTCCAACTTTTTTTAATGAAATAAACAAAATCCATTTATTATATCTTGAAAGGCCACACATTATCATTCTTTTCCTGGCACTTATAACTTCATCAGGCATATGCTGTCAAGCCTGTTCATTCCCATTCTAGCTCTGTGGGAGAACAGGAAAGACTTTTCTCTGTCACTGCTTTGTTGAAGCTCCTGCAGGATTATAAAATGGAAAATCATAAATTCTGATCTAATCACTGTGATGGTCCATGGATAAGGGTCAGAAGAAACTTCCCAGGAGAACAAAGTTAACTTTGCAAATGTGGAGTTCAAATTTTCTTTTCTAGCTTGAAATGAAACCTTGTTCCTTGTTTTTTTCTCTTACACCAAGCACCCTGAGAATGTCAATTAAGCTTCGGCGGACGCTATGAACAGATGTACCTCAGTACACAGAGAAGAATAGTTGAGGATTTGATTAAAATCAGCAAAATATGGAAATTGTTCCTCTGTGGGTGGCCGTCGAAGGGGGGATGGGATATGATAACACTAAATTCTGTCTAACTCCCTATGAACAGACAGTCCCCGTAAGAAATACTAAGACTTGGTGGTTGTGCGGGTGAACTGGCCTAACGAAGCTAATTCAAACTTCCGTGGTAGAATTGATTAAGTTGAAAATTAATGAGAAATGAGAAAGGCTGATCTAAGGCAAAGCAGCATTTAGAGAGAGTTGTGAGGGCCATGGTGGGTCTGAGGGCCACGGTGGGTCTGCAGCCCAGCATCCCTGAGACACGCCCTGGGTACACGACGTCCACTCCTTTTACTTCCCATCCAAATACCAGCTTGTTACAAAGACCAGACCAGCACTTACTGACTTCTGGTGCAAAGCAGAGACTACGCCAATGTTCTCCTTCCCAGAGCAAGAGGGAGTACGTTCGGGCCAAGCCCATTCATTTCCCAGAGGGTGTCCAAAGAGGATAGAAAGCAGTGAAGGGAGGAGTACTACTGTTTGTTACCAGATAGTGGTATGATTCTGTGTACTATGATTTCCGAGTGCTGGGCATGTTCTCCCAACCCCAGTGATGCTCTCTCATATAGCTGGCTAAAGTTCCCTTAACTATAAGGCTTTTCCCACTTAAAAATTTTTAATGTGGGGAACTCTAGGGAACAGAACTCAGATGTGTACAGAGGAGTTAATGACTGCTGTCAGATAATTTTCCCAAAGGGGAGTGCCTAGGGAGGTTGAACTGTGAAGGGAGGAGAGGAGAGGAAGTGGAGACAAGAATGTCCTATCTCAGAGCCCGAAGGAGCGCGTGGTCTCCAGCCCGCTCAGCTCCCAAGTGGGCCTTGGTAGACTTCCTCTGTACTTTTAAAATAGGCGCGACTGCTTTGACGGAGCACAGTGAATTTAGATAAGGAATGCCCAGAAATAAACCTAGAGGTTATTTCAAAGGTTATTTATGACAAGCAAATGTCTCCATGAAGAAAATCAGTGGCATTTGGAAGCAGAGATCAAGTCTACCTAATACCATAAGCCCAGCTCAGCGGTGGGCGAGGCTCAGCACTGGGCCTGCCTCCCCACCCCCTGCAGGCAGAGCTGTGCACACAGGCCCTCAGAGAATTCTCTGTAGCGTCAAAGCTTGGAACACTTACCTCCCACAGCAACGCTAATAGCTAGCAGTTTTCTTTTTAGCTCTTGTACTCCCATTGCTGCCACCCTTGGCTATTCATTCAAAGCCTGCTGTTGCCAGAGCACAAGAGCACCGAATGCCCTCCTGGCTCAACACTCTACCCCTCACTCATGATTTATTTTCTAAGTGTAGAAACCAAGTTTCTCAACAATCTTGATCTCTTATTTATGCATTCATCAATATTTATATTACTAAAAAATAATAGCCTGGAGAAGGAAGCCTTGGAAATAATGGCTATTCCTCCTAAAGTACCATGCACTTTGCCCAAAGGTGGCCTTGTGATCGAGGAAAATGATGGAGGGAATGCACTAGTTATCAATCAAACTGGGGTCTTGGCCCTGGTCCCCAGGGAACATTCAGCAAAGTCTGGGAACATTTTTGATTGTCAAGCCTGGGGATGGGAGTGGCGATTAGCCTTTAAGTAGAGGCCACAGACGCTGGTAAACGCTCTAAAATGCACAGGACAGCTCCTTCAGGAACGTGTCAGTCACAGACTGCTGAGAAACCCAGACCTGAGGACTGCTGAAATTTTCTAGGTGACAACACGTTATTTGCCTTTGTTCAAGTCATTTACCCATTTGATCAACTTAGAAAACACCCATCTTTTTCTCCCCACCCATCTTCTTCCCAGTGTTGCCCTGAGTATGAGTCCGGGGGATGAATCTACATACACTCTGTGTACTTTTCCTGGACCAAGGATCTTGCAGGGACTCGTGTACACTCCCACCGACACTCACCGGCTCCTCCTCACCATCGTGTTGCTATTAAAGACTCCTCTGGAAAACATCATAAAGCCAGAGTCTAAAGAGGGTAAATTAATCTTAGAGACATCTAATCCTGCTTCCCTCTCAGGTAGCCTTTCCAAAAGCACTGTCGGGTCAAGGTGAGCACAAACATGATTTAGGAAAGAAGTTATTGATAACGGTTTGAGAGTCAGTGGTGCAGTGTCTAAGTACGTCAGTGAGAATCATAAGAGGACAAGATCTTGCTCCTAAATTTCAGAGACTCAAAATCACCCAGAGGGCTTATTAAAAGCCAAATTGATGGGCCCTTCCCTAAGGGTTTCTACACCAGTGTCTGGGATGAGGCTCCCAGACAATGCTGATGCTGCTGGTTACAGACCACACACTGAGAACCACTGGACCAGGCTAACCAAATTTGATTACAAGGGGTGTGCCCAAGCGGTGAGCTTCACAGATGAAATTCTAGAGCAGGAATTAACTTTAGAGAGAACTCGGTCTCACATTTCCTAACTGAGAAAAATTCAACATTAAGCCAATCAACATGAACCAGGAGCCTTGTCAAAAGAGCAGAAAAGAGCAAAAGATGTCTCAACGGAACATCTGGGTTCTAGGCGTGGAGGCTCCTTAGCCTATGGGCTCATTGAGCTAAGGAGATTTAGTAAATCATTTAATCTCTGAGCCTCAGCCCCTCATCTGTAACAGAGAGAAAATACTTCCTTACCGACTTCACATGGCTATGGAGATTAATAAATGAGATTTTATAAAATGGTAAATGGTATCTTAACACTAGAGGCAAATTGACGTAAGAAGGCTTATTATTCCACAGCTAGCCTGTAGCCGCAGATTCAAGTGGCAGAGCCCTAAGGAAGGGCTGTACTCCTAGCTAAGCACCATTAATCATTCAGGGTTTATAAAGTGGGAAAATAACATGCTAGAACATTCGTTCTGTAGTCCTACAGTTTGTGGCCTACTTACAAAATTAGGACAGACGACCAAGGTGAACAAATGCGTTTAATTGCTGTCGGTGTCTTAGAAAATATGAACATCACATGTTTCTCCTAGCAAAAGAAACAAGATGAAACTCTAACTTCTCCAAACATTATCATTATCATTATCATTAGTGATAATTTACTGTGGTGGGAGGGGGACAATGGTATAAATTAAGTTGGAGATCATCAAGACCCTCAAATTTTCCCTGTACACGACAACGTTCACACACACCTTAGCAAGTGAGTTCTTGAATTTAAAAAATTACATCCACATGTAATTACTTAAAGTGTTAAAGCTAAATTACTGAACTGTGGTTATATTTTATCTTATTTCTTAAGCAAAAGAAAGACTTTCCTCCCTGAACATATCTGAAATAATTTAAAGTAAATTTTTTAAGGGAGTCGTTTTTTCATGCCTGGAATAAGAACGGGCTGCGGCACTTTCCTCATTAAGCAGTTACGTCATCAAATTATTTTCATTGAAATATTTTTGGAAACTCAAATATAAACAAAACTATTTCAATTCTTTATGTAAAATAGAAGATGAACAATACTTTGAGTGCTGAGTATTTAAAGGATACTTTCTTCTTACATAGACTATTACTTTTATGTTATTATTTTAAATAGTGTATGTATGTGAGTGTGCCTGTGTTTGGAAATACTTCATATCCTTGCTAAGAGTGGCCTCAGTTAAATCTACAAACAAGTAGAAATAGAAGTAGTTTGGCCAATGTTTTCACCTGGTATTTACTATTTTCACAAACAGCTTTGGAACCGAGTTAGAAACCAACTAACTTATACGAAGTGTTCCTTTTATAAGTCTTTGCTCACACCAGGGGCCGAATTTTGAATAATGGCCAATTAACTCATTTTTTAAAATTCTTACTTTCTTAACATAGAAAAAAAACCTGCACATAATTAATAACTACAACTGGATGCATTTAGGGATAAATGGTGATAAAGCCATCGCCATGTGATAAAAGCAATTAAGCTAAGATCTACCCTCTTACAAAAGTGATTGGTATTCAGTGCAGTATCATTATCTACAGACACTATGTTGTGACTTAATTTTTAAACAATTTAAAATAAGTGATTTTCATATTACTCATCCTCTGTATATAAAGTCACCAGGTACATTATAGCAACACGTCTGTTAGGGCAACTCAAGCTAATCTTTTCTCAGTTAAACAGATGAAATATTTACCAGCTGTCTGAAGACGTTCTGAACAGTCCGTAGCATCCCTGAAATAAGGGGTCCATCAGCTTCGGCCTCCCTCCATACGCCATTCCCTGCATTTATTTCACTCTATCCCTCCCACTTACAGGAAGATTGCACATTTGTTTACCTCCAAGCTTTCTGCTCAGCGTAGGACTGGCTGGGGATCGAGCCACCTAGGGAATCCCCGAAGAGACCTAGAGGAGGGAACTTGATGATCCCAGAAGGGAAAGGAGGTGGCAGTGAGAACAGCCTTCATCGTAATGAAGCAGCAAGAACGTAACATTCTGGAGAGTTGGCTGTTCTGTCTGCTGCCCCTGAATAACATGGGGATGAGGAAGTGGTGACCTGGGGCATTTCAGAAGGGTTCATAAGGCTCCACATTATCTTTCTAATGAAGTGACCCATTAATATTAACCAACATTGCTGAGGTAGAGAAGCAAGAGAAAGATTAACTATTCTCTTAGTCAATACGATACTAATGTGTGGAGTCCATAATAACGTACCAACGAAGGCTGAGAAGCTGGGAAACACAGCAAAGAAACTGCCGAGCAGTTGGGTGGACACGCTGAGCAGTTGGGTGGGCACGCTGAGCAGCTGGGTGGGCACGCTGCACCCTGCACTGACCTACAACTTTCTTCTCAGCCCTTTGCTTTCTTAGACCAGTCGTCTTGTATGAATAGGTGAAAAGCAGCCCAACAGAAGGGCCCCAGATTTTTCTATGCAAGAGCAGATAGAAAAAATGTTTTGTAATGAAAAATACCTTAATGGAGCTTTCTGTAGAATTGCAGGTACTGAAGCTTGAAGGATTTTGAATCAATTCAGTAGGTACCTCCGAGAATTTTATGTTAATGGGATAGACTACAGTTGAATGGGAATCGTCATCATGCTTCCCAGGAGAAGGGAAGAGATCTTCTGTACTGTGTATTTAATTTCACTCTCATGACACTCTCCTTGAAGTCTAGGGATCACTGCTTTTTCTCACAGTTGCTACTGCATGTTTATTTGAGTATATGTCATGTTAACTGTTGTTTTTATTCATGTCTGTCTATCCCCCCGACTAAATCACAAACTTCAGGAACCCTGGGTTTACCTCATCTTCCTTATGATCAACAGTTAGCATGATGTTTGGCCAAAGTAGAATCAAAAATATTTATTAAATAAATGATGAATGAATGTCCAAGAGAGTGCAACTTTGTCTCTTCAAGGCTCACCCTAGTCCAGAATGTCACAAACTTTATCTATTTTCTATATTTGGCTTCTAATTTATAAAATATTCACCGAGTTTTTTTTTCTTAAATTTTGAGAAAGTCTACATCACATAGTTGTGTACGGGAGAGAGGTGGCTCACAAGGATGCCCCATTAATTTCTATCAGTCACCTGAGGTTCAAAAGTTAACTTTGTTCTCCACGTTGCTGTTCTTAATCTATGCCATTCTTTAGTAGCAGATCACATTTGAACTTAACCTTGATGTTTAGAACAAAACCACAAATTCAACAAAATGTATTGACTCATTAGGGTTACAACAGTATTTTCATTCGAGAGCATGCACTTGCTAATGAATATAATATTCATTAGGTGAATTATAAACAATTGGAGAAAAAATGGTCATAATTTTCCCATTTAATGAAGAAAATTGATGGAGGATAAAAGCATTATTAAAAATAAAGTTACAAGAGGCACATGGGTAACCCAATTGTTTCTTGAAAGATGATGAATTATATATTATATTTTTAATTGACAAATATTTCTGAGGAAAAGGCATTTTTAATGAAAGAAACACTGGAGATCAGTAGTCATCACTCCAAGGTTCTTTGATATTTCCCTTTGATTTCACAGAACCCAAATTAAGAATAATTCTGAAATTTCAAAGTGATGTCATCTTATGGAAGAAATGAGAAGAAAAAGGTAAAGTTCTATTCTTGGGTCTCTTGCCGAATAGTAAGGCAGTCATGACATCAATCAAAGAAACTATAAATAAGTGTTTACTCCAAATTTAAGATAGTTAATGCTGAAACTTCATACTAAGTCATGCTATTGAGCTAAATTATAGCAAATCTTTATTTTAAACTTTTTTTAAATTTGAAAAATCAATTATGTAAGAGAAAAAACCAAGCTATCTTCTCATTGTTCTAATCATACCAAAAAAATATTACAACATCTCCAGGCGGCACCTGTGGCTCAAAGGAGTGGGGCGCTGGCCCCATATACCAGACGTGGCGGGTTCAAACCCCACCCCGGCCAAAAACTGCAAAACAAACAAAGAAACAAACATCATGTTCTCAAACACAACTCTCTATACAACGTGTGCAATTCTTCTGTTTAAATATCTTCAATATCTATTTGGCCGTTTATTTGAGTTTTCCATTCAAGACCCTTCTTGATATTCCCTTGGCCACTTTTGCACAGTCTCACAATATATCCTAAGTGCCAACCTCACAAAATACTTAACCATTTACAGAAGCTGCATTCTTGTGCTTCAATATTCCTTTATGCTCTTTCCTTTCCTCTGAAAGTCCACCTGGAATGAAGTTCAAATGCATCCATTCCTTCCAGGGCTAGCTCAAGTGCCCTTTCATTTAACAAACATAACTTAGACCCACCTACTTAAGTGTTCTTCATCTTTCTCTCCTCCATGTTCACTGGGAGTAATTTTTGGATTAGAATCTCCCTTTAAATATCTACCTTTCCTATTGTACATTTAGAAATATTAAAGAGACCCTATCTCTTGATTTCTAGGATTTTTCAACACCGACTCTTTCTAATAACATCTGTCATGATACTCACATATAGTACTCAGTGATGTATATTGAACTTTAAAATAGTTTTAACAAGAAAATGTCTCTTATAAAATAATTTTCCCAAATTAAAACCTTCTCAGACTATCAGAAACTATTGTGTAATTTAGGAATTCAAATCTTTAGAGCAGTTTGGATTTCTTTAGAAAGTAATACATATTTGATGGCATGAGCTTATAACAAGGTGACACGGTTGATGAAGTCCAAGGTTATCAGTGGGAAAAAAAGGCTAGAACTTCCCAATATATATTCACTTTTGGGAGTTGCTGGAAGCTGAAGAGCAGAACATTAAGGTGGAATAATATTTTGCATTAAGAAAGATACTTTGTGGAAAATGGTACTGGGAAAAGAAAGTCACATTGGGAAAAATTTGATGAAATTGAGATTTATTTTTGCATTCTAACATCCTAACTAAATTTAATATATGAATCTTTTGAAGTTTTCCCTTAAGAAAAGGCTGACCATACTACAAAATACACAAGGTAACTGCCTACTCAAATACCTTTAATTATTACTGTTGGGATTAGAAGAAAAATCTGTGGTGCTTGGAATTCTAAGCATTTTCAAAATGTATTGGAACAGGTTCAAAAAAGCTATTAGAGGATATTATTTTAGCTGGTCCCTGGGTACTCATGGAAATTTGTACCTTTGGCGTACCGTACTGTTTCAGTAAAGGACTTCTTGGTGTGCATATAGGAACTGTACCTTTTAACTCTCCCAGTGGATCGTTTACAGTGGTTCAAATTGTCTGGATTTTTTAAAAGTAGTCTCCCTGAGATTCACTTAATAAGTAGATCATGTTGGCATACTCTAATCCACTGAGGTACAGCATTAATTTGGGACAACTTGTATTTTAAATTAAAAACAACTGACCTGATTTTATAAGAATAAGAAACTCTCACGCAAATGACGTCAAATTCAAAGGGATGGCTTTGGTGACAGTAGATTTGTTTCACCGGATTCCTCTTCTAGTGGGAGGGTGGGCGAAGCTACATTGCTGGGAATCCTACCCCCTTCACCACATCTTCTGCTCATCTCTCCATCTTTTCTTAATGCTTTCTCTCTAGCTCCCACTGTGTGTGGTTTTTTTTTTGGCCGGGGCTGGGTTTGAACCCACCACCTCTGGCATATGGGGCTGGTGCCCTCCGCCTTTGAGCCACAGGCGCCGCCCCGTTCCCACTTGTTAACTCGTCTCTGGATCACATATAACCACATTCTCTCCCTCACTATTCAATCACTATTGCAATGTTGAAACATACTGACACTCGGATGCTCAGTCTCTAATTGATTTCCAATGATCGGATTCCCTAATACCTTCTTAAATTTACAGGTTGACATTTTTGACAGTTTTCATTCACTATTCAAACAATTTCCTTACAAACAGTCCATAAAACACCATCGTCCATTCCTTTCTCTATTTGCAGCCCATGTTTCCATAAGGATAGATGGCAAAAGAGTCATTTTGAAATCCCCTATATATTGTTTAAAAATACCTTTTGTATCAAGATTTAATACATGGTTTTCTTCTCCACCCTTTATTAGGTATGGAGTTCACGCTTCCTTTTTCTGAATTATTCCAGTCTATCCTTTCTGAACTTAACTTTCATAGACACTGCTTTTCATGAAAGTTTATGGTCTTTTTATTATTATTTTTTATTTACTTTTTGATCCCAGATGACTCCTGAAAAAACTTAAGGTTACATTGCTAAGAATAAAACTATCACAAACAATGGAATGATTAGGAATACATACTCTCACTTCCAGGATTTCATTCTAGGAAAATTTGTCTTGTAGTCAAAGTCAAATGGCAGCATATATAAGATTCCTCACAAATTCACAAGGTTCATGACCAGGGACTTTCTCATTATTATGGTACTAAGCCTGCCATGAATTCTGCCTTCAAATCATTTCAGTTTTGGAAAAATAGATTCATAAACACAGTTAACATCTTCAGACTATTATTCTCAATTACTTTTTTGAAACAGAGTCTCATTTTGTTGTCCCCGGTTAGAGTTTTCCCTGGGTGTCAGCTTAGCTCATGGCAACCTCAGACTCCTGGGTTCAAGTGATCCTCCTGCCTCAGCCTCCAAATAGCTAGGACTAAAGGTGCCTGCTACCATGCCAGGATAATTTTTTTCTGTTTTTAGAATAGATGGGTCTTGCTCTTATTCAGCTTGGTCTCTAACTCCTGAACTCAAGGGGCAGTTCTGACTCAGCCTCACAGAGAAAGACTGGTTTCCGTCTTCAGGAGCCCCGTTTATTTAGAGGCACTATCGTATTTCCAGGCACCATCTCAGCGTCTCAGATCCCTCAACCTCCATTGCTAGGGCCCAGATTTTTCCTTCCCCCTGGCAGAGGCGCTCACCACTTCACCCCTGTGTATGACAGAATGCCTTGCACCAAGTTTACTTTGCCTCCAATTTGCATAGCACCAGCTTGAACTTCCTAGAGCATAAATTTTTAAATTAATGGCTTATGTTCCTATAAATGCCTACAGGATTAATTTCAAATATTTTTGGATATGGGTGGCACCTCTGGCTCAGTGAGTAGGGTGCCGGCCCCATATACTGAATGTGGTGGGTTCAAACCCAGGCCCCGCCAAACTGTAAAATAATAGCTGGGCATTTGTAGTGGGTGCCTATAGTCCAGGCTACTCTGGAGGCTGAGGCAAGAGAATCACCTAAGCCCAGGAGGCAGAGGTTGCTGTGAGCTATGATGCTACAGCACTCTACCAAGGATAATAAAGTGAAACTAACTAAAAAAAATTATATATATATATATATATATATATATATATATGTGTGTGTGTGTGTGTGTGTGTATATATATATATATATATATATATTTTCTTGGCTGAAATTCAGAGTTTTCTTATTTCCCTTATGACCTAACATCTCATCATATTTGGGCTGATTTGGGATTTCTTAAATATTTCTTTTCATATGAAAATGGATAAGCTTTGA